>KK117367.1:285267-318590 GCA_000611955.2 Stegodyphus mimosarum
CAAACATAGAATACAGTTGCCGCAGAATAATATTTATTCCTTTTCACAACTTAGCCCTACTAATTTCAACTTTATCCTATTCTTTTGCAGCACTTTATTTTTAATTTTCTGCGTCCTTAATCCAATGAGCTTTAAAACGTTAAAAACAATTAAGTACAAAACAAAATCGTATTTCTTTTTATTTAGAAATAGCATTATAACTTAATCATCCCATTAAGATTCCTGAAAGCGTTCTAAAGCTTAACAGCAAAATATTGAATCTTTGCTTATAATGCTACACTAAATAATTTTAAAAAGTACAGTTTTTGTCAAATAAATCATACAATACCTTTTGCCTTTTTCAGAGGAGCCGATGAGCCATACATAAGGAACTTTTTTCCAAAAGCTGAATTCGAGGCAATCGAAGAAGCAGCCCATAGTGTGCATACAGATTGTCCTAAGGAATTCACAGATGCAGTTTTGAAATTCATTTCCCGAGCCTGATGCTGAACAAGAATCGAAAGCTGAATTTTTGCTACGCAAAGAAACATTACCTCATATTTCAGAGCTTAAAAGTGCCTTGTAGAAAATTGTGTAACTGATTCTTAATGTAATAAATATGACTTAATATAATGTGAGTTCTCTTCTGTATAAAAGAAATCAAAAACATTTCTTTTTTAGGAAATTATCTTAAAGCCACGAAGTGAGGAATGTAGTATTCGCTACAAAGTAACAGTTAAATACGTTGTTCTTTTCAGTTCATTTAAATTTTCTTTCTCTAAATTTGGGCACTCTTCTTCAACTGCGTTTGTATTTGATATTTTTATATTTATACGATATCAGTTTACTGTATCGGCTATGAAAATAACGGAGGATTTATTACTTCAGATGATGTTCAAAAATTATTAAATGCTTCGTCAGTGTGCTTTGATTCAGAATTTTCCTTTTTTGGTTTGTAAAGAAGCTCTCGGTGTCGTTAATATCCTTCTTAGCTTGTTTTCTGGTCGCTTTCATAATTTATGGCAATCTTTCCTTGCTTAGAAAATTAAATCACATCATTAACACGAAATGTCTTTCTACTTAGTTAAACGCCGATTAGGTGAATTTATAGTAATCTTTGATATAACTCTTTCTTCTTGTACGCTCCTTTAAGTTAATATTTGTGTTACGTTTTGGCACTGTCTCATTATATTTACAAGGCAAAATTATTTCAGTTTTCTTTTTTGAAGTGTTACTTCTTCATTCAAAAGATATTCTTCTTGACTTTTCATCTGATTTCTCCACTGTATTCTGCCAACACGTTTTGTAGACTTTATTTTTAGGTATGATAGGATTGTCTTCAAATTAAAATTGAGAATTAGTGATCTTCAATCAAATTCGCTGAAACAACCTTGTATTTGGCGTACATTTACTAAAAACACTCAATCGATTTCGAGGGCAGCTACAGGTCCCTCCTCATCAAATGCTGCCCTGTATGCATATCAAATGCTGTAGCTGCCCTCGAAATCGATTGAGTGTTTTTAGTAAATGTACGCCAAATACAAGGTTGCTTCAGCGAATTTGATTGTCACATTGGCGTGTTTCTCTTCTATTGTAATTAGTGATCTGCATTTTTTTCAATAGTGTTCATGTTCATGTCCAAAGCCAAGACGGTATAGTGTTTAAGGTAGCCGACTGCGATATCGAAGGGCCCGGGTGCGAATCTCGGGGAAGGCATAACTGTAAATCGTCTCTCTCCTTATAGGAGGTAACGCTGGCCGCCTATTAAGTGCCTCCGTGATAAAATGGATACCACCGCTGGCCTTAGTTAGGGTGAAAGCCTAAATATGAATAGTGTCCGCCATATCCCTCCTTAAAGAAATCCTTAAAAATCAAACAAGGTTGTCTAGGATATACTTTTCTAGATTTCGTAAGTAGTCTTGTATGCTTTCTGTCCGTGAATTCAGTGCACTTTGCTTCCTTTTGTGATTATATTTTGCGAATTTAATCTGTTATGTTGCTAGGATCGCTGTCCAATCTTGGGCACGTAGTCTTTCGAATTTTGAGTAAAGTTAGGTTAGGTTAGGTTAGGTTATTCAATTATGGCAAAGCACACGAGGGCTATCTGCCTAAAGGGAGGGATGCCTTCGTGGAGGACTTTTTAAGGGAAACTGGCTCGTATACACGTTACACATGGGGAAAACCACGAAAACGCCCATGCAGCCAGCCCGTTCGCGGGATTCGAACCTCGGACCGAACTACCAGTGTTCAGCGTCTTTACCGCTCGGCCGCTGGTGGGCTTGAGTAAAGTTAAATCAGACCCACATGAATATTTGATTGCTGTATTTTTTTAATTTGCCAGTGTGTTTTCACATTGCAGTCATCTCAGTTTTCATGAACTGCGCAATAAATTTTCCTTTGTTAGGTTTATACAATAGAATACATTTCTCACTGGAAACAAATGTGAAATGATTTCTATTAAAGTTAAATTAAATTACTCGTAAAAACCCGTTTTAGTCCTTTGTTAGTCCAAAGGGATTTAGTCCCGAAGGACTATTACTTTCGTTTTGCGATTTTGCGTCGGAAACACAAAAACGGCGTATCACTTTCAAATTGTTGCCACTAAATGTTATCGCTCTGCATTAAATTTTAAAAAATGAAAAATCTGCATAAATGTATGCATGTTTTTTTTTTGACGTAGCTTTCTCTTCAAAAATCGTCTGCGTGCGTTGCACGGGAAAATAAAAAGGAATTCTAATTACAGTTCTAAATAAATAGCCAAATAAATGTGAAATTCGTAACAATATTCTCTAAAACTTTAACGAATTTTTCATTAACAAACTCAAAGATTTCAAAGCCAGCAATACCAACGTTGTACAGAAAAACATTTTTATCTCCAGCGCGTGAGAGCGTGTACCGAAATTTCTAAAGATATGCTCAATTTAAAATTATTTTGCGATATTGCTGTTGAACTGAACTTTATGGTTTAAGTGCGAAGAACATGGTATTTAACAAATAAAGGTAACACACAAAATGTTAAATAAACGCCCCTTTGGACGTAATCTAAAATCTGAAACCTTTCAGATTTTTTTTTTTATTTTTATTTTTATCAAGCCATTCTCAAAGAATAATTAAAACGGATATTACTCTCGGAAGACGATTTTGTGTTTCTTCGCTTTTCATTTCAGTCTGTACCCATTCGGCGAAACGTAAGATTCGATAAATGTGAGATTTTTCAAAATCAGTATTGTCTGTCATTAATTAAAAAATTAAGCTATTTAAAGGAAATAACTGCAGTTATTAAAGATAGTATTTTTTCACTTTTGAATTGGATTTAATATAAATAAATAAAAATAAAATAATAATGCATAAAAATAATATTTGCATTTAATTCATGTTGTATTTAATTAAGCATATTAAATATTTTTATAGAATTACATTATATATTTTTTCCTTTCTCGAATATGCAGAAGATATGTAACGCTCTAATGTTAGTCTAATGAATATTCTTCTAGTATCCTATAAAACATTTCGCCATTCCACCTGGGCTATCTCTTTTGATAATCTCTATCGAAAAACCATACTAAGCATTAAAAAACATTTTATTTGGGCAATAGCTCAGGTCTGAACCTTTTCAGACCATTTTTCAAGGCTTTTGTTATTTTAACTTTTTTTATACTGTGATATTATTGCAATCTCTAGAATGAATTCATGTCGTTATTTTTTAATAAAAAGGAATTTTTGCATGGTTGTAAAGGCAAATCAGTTTTATAATTTTTAACCACAGCATTTTCAATAAAATATTATTTAAAATCAGAGGTCAAAATATCATGTTATCGTAAGAATTTAATTTGTGCAGGTGTAATGCAACAAACTGCAATGAAATGTTTTTTCAGTACAGAATTAAGAAGAAAGGTGATTCATTTTCTTGAATTAATTTCCTACGGATATGTAGAAATGAAATGTAAGAAAGGTTTTGAGCTGTATTTTAATTTTATTGCAAATTTTAATATATATTTTATAGAAACTGTTCTTACTTTTAACGAAGAATTTCAGTACTTAAACATCGGCTGTCCGTACCCAGTGTTTTGAACCACACAGTGGCAACTTTATGACATCCCCCCCATCGTGTTTCCTTTTTTTTGATAAAAGCTGTACATACACTTATTTACCAGTCAGTTTATAAATTACTGTCTATAAATCAATTATCGAAATTATAGCAGAAGACTAAATATATTTTCTCTTTCTCAACAAAAAATTCTTTTATATCGCTAGAAATGTTTCAAAATCCCTGCTTCAAATTAAGTTGGCACTTGCTAAAGATCAAGTGTCTTTTTCGTTTCAAACAAATATTTCCTTAATTAAAAATAATAAAAAGGTTTTTATTAAAAAAATATTTTATTTAAAAATCACAAAATAATCACTGAACTAAGAGGCGAAAAATAATTTATCGTAAAATTTAACATGAACAATAATTTATTACAAAATATAAAAAATTTATTACAAAATTAATTCCCAAATTTAGATCAGAAATAATAAAAGACAAGGGCACCTTTGCGAAATTTATATAGATAATGGCTTATATTTTTACAATATGGTAGATGCTGCTATGTGATCGCTGCAATTCGGATATTATTATCTATCGGGTACGGTATTCGGATATTGTTATCGATTTGCTGAATATGAAAACATGGAAAGTACTTCGCTTATTGTGATCAGCAATATGATCAAAATTTTAGAGAATAATTTTTTTATTAATAAAAGTCGGCAAAAGTGTTGCTAGATGAGGAATTAAAACACCAAACAGCTTAGTTTCGATTTTAAATCAATAATTTAAAATTAAGCAAAAATTCAGACTTAGTTTGTCGTAGAATTTGAATAACACTATCGATTTTGAGGACGATCAAACACAAATATCTCTTTTTCAGAAGGAGGAGGAGGCGAATTCTGCAGAACTTTTTCCCCCTTTTTCCTTTCTGCTGGGGATTCTCTTAAGCAGACAGCCCTAGTGTGCTTTGTCGTAATATCAATAAACAAAAACAAACTTGCTCTTGAGGGGAAAAATTGAATGCATCTGTTAAGATTGTTTCATTTTTAGCCCAAAGGGGCGTTAGACCCAAAGGGCTATTAGTCTCAAAAAAGCAATTTGCGTCGTTTCACTTTCTGTGTTGATTCACTTTTCAAACTGTTGCCACGAAATATTATCGCCATATATTATATTTAGAGAAATGTATAATGAAGAAGCTGTGTGAATGCATGAATATATCTCACATAGTGAAAAAAACAACGGTACCCAGAGCCATCAAATTTTTAATAACGTAGTCCTCCAACCGAACATGTGCACTTAAAAGCCCGACTTTTGAATTTCGAATTTGTTTTACTATCTATTTCAAACTTTGTAAAACCTTAATTTTGACTAACAAACTCAACGATTTCAAAGCGAGCAATGACAACATTGTATGAAAAAAAAATATTTTTATTGCTAGCGAGCTTAGACTGTGTATCGGAAATTCTAAATATATGCTAGTTTGCTGTTTTTAAATATTTTGTGCCATTGTTGTTGAATTAATTTCATGTGATTTAAGTGCGAAGAATATGATATTTAATACATAAAGGTGGTAACACACAAAACGTTAAAAAAACGCCCTTTCTATGATAATATAAATCTGACAGCTTTTTTCCTTCCCTAATTTTTAATTTTGCATTGGCATGCTGTCTTCCAACGAAAGACGTTTTCCGAGTATTAAGATTAAATATTCAGAATAGGTAAAAAAATTTCTAAAAATGTTGTAAACAGTTCGTAAATGAGCTTCTGTAATGAAGACATTGTGAATAGTTCATAAAGAAATTTTCTATTTTCTTGATCAATATTCTGTGAAAATATCTACTTTTATATGTTTCTGGCTGTATTGATATTAAATTAGTTAAATTTCATTGCTATTTGGATGGGCATTTTTTTCTCATCGTTTAAATCGTCCGGTTACTGTTATCAGAGTAGTCGTGGACAAACGCAAAGACATTCAGCGGCACTTACTGTACAAAACGATAATTAGATTTTGTTATTTATGAGCCCTTTTTTTATTATTCGTGATATAAAATTGTAGCCGAATTTATAAAATGATTTAATCCGTTATTTTCATTAAACTATATGATAAATTATTTTCCTGTTTTTAATTCATTAAGTAATTCATGAATTGTAAATAAAAACCTTTCTTTTTTTTTTTTAGTCTGAATTACTCGTTATCAGTCAAATTATTCGACTGAAAAGTTTTTTCAATGGTAAATAGCAACTCTGTTACTTTTAGCAATTCTCTTATTATTTACAACAAAATATACTTTGTAACCTTACATTAAAATTTATGTATTTTACCTGTGACTGTAGCCGACCAGACGGGGAAACGGTCAGTATTTCTGATTGTCGTGCCAAAGGGCCGGAGTTCGAATCCCGAGAACGGCATGGATGTAATTGGTCCATCTTTTCATAGGAGGCAACCGTGGCCTACCTATTATGTGCCTCCAAAATAAACAGACCACCGCTTCCAGTCTTAGCAGTGGTCAATGCCTAAAGCCCCCCCCCCCATTCGAGGGAAAACTAACTTCGACTAAAAATTTATATAATTGATCTTAGACCTTTCTCAGACTGCTCTCCGTTTTCGCTAAAATACTATAATTATAAATAACGTTTCTTTGTCAGTCAGTTTTCTGTGATCCAGGTCCTGAATTTTAAGTTTTGTGACTTTACTCAGCCTAGAGCAACATATGCTTGATCTTCCACGAATATTTTTTTCTGAGATAAATTGTCACATCTGGTATACATTCGGTCTGACGAATAACGCATGTCAATCCGAAGGCTGGCCAATTAAAGCGACTAATTTAAGAAGAAATTCTACAAAGTTGCCTAATTAATACATATTTTATTTTATCATTTTGCTTTAACAGAGGATAAAGAGTTTGTTCTGTAATCAGTGAAAATTTTAAATCTTTAGAATGGATAAATTTTTAGATGTTTATGATTTTAAAATCTCATAAAAGTATAACCATTATAGCAATAAAGGTCTATGTTAACTGATTCGGCATAAAAAATAATTGGAAGTTATTAGAAAAACTACAGCGAAAATTAGTAATATCTCCGAATTTTATCAGTGATAATCTTATGAACAATGGATCATTTAACAGCTTTTCTATTATGCATTACGGTAAGAAATGTGTAATACATGTATTTGTAACCCATCTAAATGTGTTAAAAATGAAAAAACCGCTACCCGATAATTAATTCACAGACGCAATTTTAAAGGATATAAGGATTACGTTTTGGAATGGAGAAAACAGCTGTTTTCTCCATTCAAAAACGTAAAACGTATCCAAAACGTAAAACGTTCCAAAACGAAAATGTTTCAGTTTTCAGTGAACGAACAAATCAGTCGCGACATGCGTATAAAAATGGCCGTAGTGCTGAGGATGATGATGAAATGAAATATGTGAAATTGAGCTGTGCCGAAATCTTGGTTTATTTTGATTATGAAGAAACACACGAAGGTCCTCTGCTTAAAGAGATGTCTTCCAAGAAAGTTGTTTAAGGGAAAACTGCATCATACATACGTTACATATCGGTGAAAGTTTCCAGGTAGCTAACTCAGTTGCCTGAATTTGAAATTGCTTAACCAATAGAATCGCAAAATGAATTGGCTGCATTTAAAAACAAAATGTATGGAATATCATTCGCTGTTGTTATTCAAGTCGGTATCGGTATCGTTAATTGGATACAACGGCATTTAGCAGGCTAACCTACTTTTACCGGATAGCGTTGGATTTAAGTGCCCTATGGCTCTGGAGTAAAAAATCACAGCGCTGAGCGCTCCGCCATTAAGGCGAACTCAGTCAGGTACTTCACGTACATATCAGTGATGAGAGTGGAAAGCCGTCGAGCTGGTAATGAAACACATGCTTTGCAAAACGTTCAAGTCCTAAATATGGAGGCAAAGTCCATGCGTAAGTATAAAATAGTAGTAAAATGAAGAATAAGTATAATAGGTTAAATATGAAGCACAAATTATGCAAACACTGAATCATGTCATTCAAGTGATGCGCAACTATTTAATACGCTACTTTTCTTTCTTGAAAGCTCGAGGAAAAAGTTTTGTTGCTATAGTTACCACTACAGTTGTTGCCAGACTAAAATGTCAGAGGAACAACTATATCGGCTAACCTTTTTGTATTTCCTCGATGTTCATATTCGGAGTAATTACTTGATCATAGCCTTAATGGGTTTTCAGCATATCAGAAAGAACGTATAAACGGGAATACCCTACTCTTGAAACATTTTGGTTACAGTCCTATAGTCATTAGCGCTGTAGACACGAATGTGAAAACTAGCTGCTTTCATGTTACCTATGATTTTTGTAACACCAAGGTTTGTTATTTCCGCTTTAAGTTTGTGGAGAACTATTTATGTGTCCACTGACCCAAAACAGGGCGCTATCAGCAAAGAACCTCTCTCCTCCTTAGAGGTTCTTTGCTATCAGCTTTCTCGCTCTCTCCCTCTTGTCCAATAGGGAAAAATTTGGATTGGTTCTACACTTCTCTTCCTAGCTGCCGGGGGTGAAGCAACAAATGCACCTCTCTACGTGATGCCAATATACTTTTCCTACAACTTTTCTGCTTATTGCTAACATTCTTAGGTAGAGTGACTTATATCTGATGTTTATTTTGTTATTAGTGAACGTATGTTATTAGTGAAGGATTATGTATTTTCTAAACTTAACAAAAATGGTAATGTGAATGTAGCCAAGTATATCGGGTTATACCTGCAGCAACAGCACAAACACGCCACCATAAGATTGTCCCAATCAAGGGCGAAATCAGCTATGAATAGAAAAAAATATGTTGTTACGCTTTCGTCGTTTGAGAGAGTGCAGACTCAGTATCAGTTTTGTCCTGTTCCATACTGTCATCATTTTGCAAATGAAGAATTTATTCTTTTGGGGAATTTTCTCATCGCCAGATTGAGAGTACGTTTTTTTATGACTAATTTTTGCCGTTTTAAAGCCTTCAGAATCAACTTTTGTGGTTTTCCTAATGCGCGATTTAGTGCCGATTTCTAAAATTCGCTTGCAGAACTTGTACTAGGATACTTGCTATCATTTCTTTAACCTCTTCATTTCCAATAGGAAAAGGTCGAAATTATTGCTCATCCCAATTTTTAGGGCTTGTGCTAGCCAGCGTTTGAATCAGGGCCGATCCTAGCGCAGGGGGGGGGCAAGATGGTGCATAGCGTGGGCGGTGAAATAATTATCAAATATATTATATTTCTGTAAAAAAGCGGTCAATTTTAACCGCATGTGGGCGGCCGACGAGACTAGGATCGGCACTCGTCTGGATGTTAGCAGGTCCTAACCTCAAGGTGCTCGCATATCGAATAGGAAATGCAAATACTTACAAAGCCGTGGATCCGCTCTCAAATTGATGACTCAAATTGACGCTTCCCCAGACTCGAGTTGATACAAAAATCTTTTATTTGTGTTCAGTTATTGCGAACAAAAATAAGATTGAGGTGTCATGGAAATACAGTCAACCTACTTAAGTATAATTTTTAGGTAGAGTAATTGATATTTCCTTTCGGTAAAAAGATGAAGATGTACACTTCAGCATCAGATGTGGAAAATAAGATTTGTTTTCTTAAAAATCGGAAGTATATTTCCGGTGGCAACCTAGATTGACTTCCTGGTTCCGATTTATTAAATGTTTAAAACTCAAGACAAGAAGATCGTTGCGGTATTGTTTTCAAAATGTACTTAAATTATTTTTTTTCTTGGAAAAAATATTGAGTATTATATTTCGTAATTCATTGTTAATAATAATTTGTTTAATTTTTAACTTAAAGATATTTGAAAGTTGAGATCTGAAAATAAGTATTCAATTTTTTTTTTTTTTTTTTTTTTTTTACAAAGCTTTTTCAGTAGGTTGTTGTAACAAAATTAGATTAATAAATTTTTAATTATAATTTCATGTTTAGTTTTAGCTAATCAATTTGTTTTACTTGCATTGGATTTTTTTAAAGTAATTTTGCTGATAAAATTTCTTTTTATCTTTGTGTCGCATACCTCTAATAAATGTATATACGTTTTGTGTTTCTGATTTGTGTTAGATTGTAATTCTTTCATATATGCTTTTGTGAAATGTAAAATTGGCATATGTTTTATTAATCATGTTCATTTAAAATAAAATTCAAAATGTTGCATGATAATTATGTATAATGAATAGATTAATTTCGATATCACTTTTTATAACCAAATTAAATGAATGTGTTGTATAGATTTTTTAAATTACATGCTAATTTGTAATCTGTATTGAATAACTGTAATTATAAATCTTCAAATTAAACTGGATATCTGCGTATGATTACTTTTGATCCATAGTGTTGATTTAAAGCATATTTCATATGAACCAAGCAAGGGATCAAATACATACTGATTGTCTAAAATATTGCTGTATACATACAGATATTTTCTGTAATTATTGTTTTTAAAAAATTTCTGAAGCATTGATTGATACACACCTTGTAAGAAATGTGGATATGAAAGTAACACACGCTGGTATCGTCTCCATAAAACAAAAGTGACAAAAGTAATATTTATCTGTGGTATTGGAATTGACTAGCTGTGTGATTATTTAATAAAGTAGACATACATATTTCATTTTTGTGTGTGAAATTGCACATTAATTGAATGTGAAAATGTAAATTAACGTTAATTCTTAAACTTCAAAATTAGGAGACACATGGGTGCTTTTAAATCAGTGAAGTGAAAGTACTATCAAATTCTCATCAATCTAAATCAAAGTTGTTTGATAAATAGCTCATATTAAATTATAAAAAATCTGTGTCAAGGTTTGTATTATTACTAAGACAGTATAAAAGTAGCATATAATCGAGAACTAATAATTCTTATAGAATTAAGCTCTGTTGTTTGAAAGTTTTTTTTAATATTATATGTAAAGATAGAGTAGTCTGTTGTTTTTCTGTTTTTTTATTTATATTTAATTTTTTTCATATAACTATCCATTTCTTTTATATTGGTTCATTTACTGAAGATGGAAATTCCTATCAAAGCACATACTGTTTTATGTTGATTACAATTCTGAAGGTTTTGAGTATCTTCATTCATCAAATAGTGCAGTATAAAATATTCATTTAAAAGTTGATCAGACATTGAGAGTATACAATTTTGTGTTCATCTCTTTCCCACTGCTGAACATCCAAAGAGACATTTCAAGTATGGATAACACTTGGGAGTATGCATTTGATGTCTTGGCAAAATATTAATTTGTTCAGTTTTTATGAACTGTAAAATTTATTAATTCATAAATACCAATGGTCTTTTCTTTTCAGTAGTTTCATGGTTAGTGTATCTTATTTATTTACATATTCCCACTTCATGTATTCTTCATTTTGGATAATTCTGTATATTTTGGAATCTTCTGAAAATAGTTCACAAAGTTAACTGTGTGAGTAAAATGAATAGTTTCAAGAGTATTCATTCTGACTGACATCTTTAAAGTGTAGAAAATTTGATAATGTTCATACATTAGTTGTTATGAGCAATTTAATCTTTAAATTCTTAATCCGTTAATTTCCCCCTCAAGATTGCTCTACACAAAATAATTTGTTCTTGATTTTCAAATAATAAAATCAGTAAAAGAAGTAAAATTTGTGAATAAGTGTGACAGTGGTCTCAAACTGGCGGCATGCAAAGACATTTCAGTTATGAATTTGTTGCAAATACAGTGTTACAAAGATTTCAAGATTTTAATTACTTGAAGCCCAAAAAGAAATCTATAAATGGATCTAACAGTATAATATGAATCTTATTCAGAGATTTAAAAAAACAGATTTTATTACCTTTTATATGCTTTTGTCAAAAGGTAAATAGGTTTTGTTGTAAATTTTTACAATAACAAAAATCTTTTTATCCAGGAACATATTTTTATGTGAACAGCTTCCTTTCCGAGTTAAAAATCAGTAATTAAAAAAACCTGATTGGCTGATGAGCATCTTCAATCTCTGATAAAAATAATTTCTAGTAATTTTTCTGCAAAAATACAAACTTTATCAAAAATTCAAACACCATCAAGTTGTAGTAAGAAATAAAAGAAGCTTATAATTATTTATATGCAAACATGTGTGTTTTTATTTATGCATCAAAGAAAAGTATAATAAATAAGAGAAAGAGGCTAATTATCATTATTTATTCTGAAGTTTTGTCCTACTTGGAAAATTGTCTCCAAGATGTTAAGAAAGTTATTATAATTTCTTTCAGTTTAAATTAAAGTAAGTTATTTATTGATTATATAGCTATTTTAAGTAAATATTAGTCTGAAATTTTAATAATTAGCAGTCAATGTATTTGAATTACAAAGTAGAACCAACAAAAACATCTTGCAGGTACCAAACTTTAGATTTCAAACAAAATACAACAATAACATTGAATTTTTCTTCTTTGTGGTATTATTATTATTTTTATGTATGTTTTAAAAATACTTAATATATGGAATTTAAAATTTATTTAAAATATTTTTTATTTTTTAATAAAAAATTTTTAATTTTGTCTTAAAAAATTCCCACCTGTTTCCACATCATGCATGTGGCCCATAAGCAATTGACCGCTAAAATATAATGTTTAGTCTTAGTGGCTTTTCATGGTAAGTGGCTAGTAATTGCCCGATATCAGTATATTTCCAACTGAAGATTACCCAATTGTGTTCTAAATCCACTCTTATAGGATTTTTCTGATGTCAACTTTTGTTTTAAGGATATTTTTATGATTTGTATTTTAATCTGGGTTCATCTATATTTATATTATGTTTTAGGACTAAACCCGTGGCTCTAGCTTTTACACGTTGTGAACCAAGTGAAGGTGCTAAAAATAATAGCCCTCCATTAATCTTGCATCATGGATTTACCAGTTCTAAAGAGCGATGGAAACCCATACAGCAGACTTTAGCAGACAAGTCTAAGAGAGTTGTAAGTTTGTTAAATATAACCCCTCCTTCTCCTTATATGCATGCTTTAAAATTGATTACTGAAATTTGAATCACTAATTTTCATTAAGTTTGAGCCAGTTATCTAAAAAGTAATGTAAATTCATAAATTATATTAATTTATAAATATATATATGGGAATGTTTTAATTTGACATATTCCCTAAAGTTTTTCTTTTAATCTGATAATTTTCTCTTTTGCTAAAAATAGTAACATACATGTAATTAATCTTTTGTTGTATATCATTTCTGAATTAAAGGTTTTGCGTACCACTTAAATAACATTGCTCATTCCCAAATTTAAATTAAAAATTAATATGTCTTTTAACATATTGCCTTAATTATTTATGTGCATTTCCAAGATGAACGTATATATGCTTACTAAGTGTTATGAAATACATTCTTGAACATACATAGCCTGATCCACTGGAAAGTTAAGAAGAAATAAAATGTCTATGACTACTGTTTTCATTAAAAATTTTTCTACACATATTCTTTAATCCGTGTAACATTTTAAATTATAAATGTGTGCATGTGTAGGATGAAACAAAATTGAGAATCACGACTTTGAGAAGTCATAGGACATGGCAAAAAATTATGATACTTCCTTTATAGAGACAATAGGTATTTTTTAAATCAGGAGAGATGAAAAATGAACAATGCTATTGCCGGGACTCAAAACCACAGACCTCTCGAATATGCGCCAAGCGTACTGACCACTACACTATGAAGGCATGCATAGAATGTGGGAGAAATACCTTATACCTTGTTAAAGCAGCCACCACATAAGCTTTGGTGACATTTAAAATTAATTTGGTGAAAATTAAAAACACAATGGTAATCATCCAAACATTAAAAACAATACTGTGTAGGGTAATAACATTTATTTACCTGTATGGAAACCATAATTCAGGAATCGCTACTATATAGAATCAAGTATTTTCTTTCATCCTATGTGTTTCCACTAAAAATTTGCATAAGAATTAATGTGTGTTAACAAGGTGTTCCTATTGTCTT
Source organism: Stegodyphus mimosarum (assembly GCA_000611955.2). NCBI lineage: Eukaryota > Metazoa > Arthropoda > Arachnida > Araneae > Eresidae > Stegodyphus > Stegodyphus mimosarum. The sequence continues at coordinate 299,277 of KK117367.1, forward strand.
TTGCTTTGCCATTTGAACATATCCCAGAGATGTTCAGTTTTTTCTGTATGTTTGTGCCAGATTTTGGATCTGCAAAGTTGTATTTATGATTCACTGTATAAGATGTTGAAAATCAACTTTTTCCTTTCTATAAGCTTGTCAACAATGTGAATGGTACTGTTCTGTTATTATGTGAATGGTACTGGGTTAAAAAGATGTATGAATATATGCACACATGTATATACATATATGTGTCAAAATTGAAGGAATTTTTGTTATACACATATATGTATATACATACATTCTGTATACGCACAAATACATTTGTACTTGCATATATACATGCATACATAGTATATACATATCTGAATGCAGTCCTGAAAACAGAACAGTACCATGTGTATGTACTGTATATCCTTCACATGCATGTTCTTTTATCATTTCTATTAGAGTTTTGGTACTTGTTGCAGGTATTTGAAACTTTTGTTTGTTTTCCTGCAGATTCCTTCCAAAGTCCATTGTTTCAACAAGGTTCTGCCTATAGTGTGTCCTTTTTCTTGACAAGATTGACCTATTTTTTTAGGTCCATCAATTTTATTTGCTGCGAAATTGATATATTTTTATAGTATTTATTGGATTAGAAGTAATACTTTTCATTTTATCATATTTGAGGTTATGCTGTACAATTAATATTTCTTGTACATTTCTAGTTGAAATAAAAAATTTCTTTAGGATAATTTATGGAATATTTTCCTATGTGTTATTTATTTTAGGTGTATGCTGTTGATGCTAGAAATCATGGTGAAAGTGAAAGAAGTGATTTCTTCAATTTTGACATTTTATCAGAAGATCTGGAACATTTTATGGATACAAACAGCATACCTAAAGCATCTTTTATTGGTCACAGCATGGGTGGGATTGCTGTAATGTCTTTAGCTCTCAAAGCAGTAAGTATTATCTGCTTAACATTTTAAACAACTGTAATAATTTATGAAAAATGCAGAAATTTGTATTAAACCATGGTGCATTAGCTGTAAGTGTATGTATTAATGTCAGTACCTACTGGCTATGCCTGTTCACTTTCTCTTGGTGGCATTTGTTTTTACTAAGAAACAGAACATCAAAAGAAACCCCAAGCATGAAAATAAACAACAAAGTTACTTAACTTATATTTTACCGGTTTGAAAGAATTTGCAAATAATATGTTGCAAAAGAAACAATCTGAAGATGTTATATTAGCATTTGTATTTAGAAGGAAAGGTTTTTGTTTTGTAATCTTGCTCAATGGGTTAGTATTTTTGTTTATAGCATTACAGTTTATGTATTTTTTATGTTAATAATTAATTGCCTTCAATCTGATTGCACAACAAACAATTAACATGGGAAAACTGCAGTCACATAACTGAGATAATGACGTAAATTTTCTGCCTATTCTTCTGTTACCGGCACCAAATTCAGAAATGTATATATGTATATTACGCATACACTCATGCACACGTGTGTACATATTTAACTTTCTTAATCCGGTCCGGTTAACAGAAGAGTACTTTTTTTTTGTGTAGGTATGTCTTGGATAAATTACTTCTATATGTATATATTAAACAAATTGTGTAAAATAATTATGGGAGTAAAGCTTATAAAACTGACATTTTTGCTCTGCCTGTGGTTGCACAAAATGGGAAATCATGGTTTTTAAACATATGATGGATTGTTGGTGGCATTTAGCATAAAGGGGTTTTTCTTTTTCTTTTAAGTAATTGAAATTGCAACTGGAAAATCTTTAATAGAGGTAATTACAGACAGTGTGTACAAGAGTTCAATAATATTTGACACAACAATAAGTATAGGGCTTAGTTCAGTCTCTTTATAGGCAATTTATATAATTTTTTTAAAGTTTTTTAGCTCATTTGAAAATTGACTATAAATAAATTTTTAAATTCATGCAATGTTATAATACTTAGCTATCTTTTACCACCTGATTTTCATGTTTTTATAATGTCATTTTGTACATTTTTCGTAGCCAGAAAAAGTAGAAAAAATTATCGTGGAAGATGTATCTCCCAAAGAACCAGAGCCAGAATTGTATTATGTTTTTCAAGCTATGGTTGCAGAACTAATCAAATGTTTTGAGCAATCGAGCAAATCAGATACTGAAGGCACAGTGCATCAGAAATTAAGAGAATGCATTTATCGTACCGTTCCTGTAAGTAGTTTAAAATTCTTCAAACTTTTTTCTAACCTATTCGGGATGGGGTACCCATTATATTCACCTTAGTATTTCCTGTCTGAAAGGAGGGTAATGTCCATTTTAGTGCTCATGTCTTTTTCTCCATTTTTAACACTGAAAGGATGGAGTGAACTGTCAAGTTTAATGTCCATAGAGTCTTAACCACTTATCACTTTCAAAGATCTTTCTGTTAAGGATCTGGTTTTCCATCATTCCCTTTTCATTCTTGCAGCCTCAGAATTTAGGCTGACCTCATTCATAAATCGTAAGCAGAGCCTTGTGTTTCTTTGAAATATTCCTCTATATTTGTACGATTTCTTGGAGGCAATTTGCTTGATTTTACAGCAACATGTGAAGTGGAAAACTGGGCTGATTAAAAAAGAAATATGAAAACTTTACAAGAGTTGTGAAATGCTAAATTATGTAATATCATAAAACATAGAATCATAATACTAAATATTGAAAATAGCAACTAACTATCTTGTTACTTCTTCCCATTCTTTCAAAAACTGTATTCACTGCACAATTTTCCCCTTCTAATTTGAAAGCCTTTCGTTATAAAAAGATTGCAATATGAAGTATGCAAAGCATGTATATATAGCACAAGTCATAGTTGAACTAAAAACTGTGTTTTTTAAATTTGTGGCAGTTTTCATTCTTTTGCATTATGATTATTTTATTCAAATTTGCATTATGTTTTTATGCAAATTTTTAACATTTATATACATTTAAAATTTTAACTTTTCTGCAATTTAAATTTTAATATCTATGCAGCTTGAATTTTCTAAGCATGTATGTATAGCACAAGTCATATTTGAACAAAACTGTGTATTTTAAATTCTTTTCAGTTTTCATTCTTAAGCATTATGTTCTTATGCTTAAGAATAATGAAAATATACTTAATTTGGTTAGGTAAATTAAAATCACTACTCAAAAACTCAGACCATTTTTTTAAAAGAAAGCTGTCTGCTATGATAAACGCCGGGGGTCCTGCGACAAACTGACCACTTGTCCAGGCAAAGATGCACAAGCACTCCAGAGCCCACGCTCTAGAAATCAGATAACAGTGCACTGCCAAGCATGGCTGTTTGTGATGCCGAGTTTAGTTTTAGTTTAGTATGCTATGATATAAAGAAATAGAATGATATGCAAATTTTTAACATTTATATACATTTAAAATTTAAACTTTTCTGCAATTTAAATTTTAATATTTCTATGCAGCTTGAATTTCTTATTCCTTTAATTCTTTTTATTCTTTCCATTCCTTTCATGGAAAATGTCTTAAAAAATTTGGTTATTTTTGATATAATATACAGCAAACCAAACTAAAAATTACAAGAAAATGTGACTATAAATAACTTTTCTGTTTACTGCAATATTTGCATGGTGTTTTTTCATTTACAAAGTCATGAATGTTTGTAAATGTAAGAAAATAAATTCATTAAATCTATGGAAAAAATTTTAGTTGTATTAAAAAATGAGATGGACACCTGATAAATCAAAAAGATTAAAAATATCTATAAAGTAACAAAATATGGAGGAATTTTGTAACAGAACTTTAAAATAAAACATAATAAAATTAATTCTTATTAACAAGTTATGAAGGTACACTGTGGCAAAAAAATAGGGGACAGTTCTATATCTCCCGTTCTACTGGGCCAGTTAATGAAATTAAACTTGCATTTTTCATGTTTCGAAAGTGCGACTTAGGATATGTCAATTTATATATAGCATTGTTCTAATATAGGTATTTTGACACAAAATCGTACTTTTTCTGAAATAACATGCCAATTTACTTCCATATTTCGATTCTATGACTCAAATTATACCAAACTGCCAAGTTTTTTAGAAATTGCACGAGTAGTTTTTAAAATATTAGCTCCTCTGCGTTAATTGAATTTGGTATATATTTATTAGTATCTCTTCTCTTTTTATTAAACTTACTTAATTCCTTCTTCCAGAATTTGAAATTTAGACTTAATCCAAATATAATTTACATATTTTTTATGATTTATTTTTTAAAGTTCTATTTATAAATATTTTGTTATAAATTTTCAAAAAAAATTTTGAATTATAACCTATAAAATTTTTACCGTCATCTTAAATAAGATGTATTTCTAATCATATCTGCAACAAATTAGTTTTTTAATCAAAATTTCCTAAGAAATACGTGAATTTACATATTGGTGCGTTTTGAAATTTGGCATATACGTTATAAGTGATAATAACACCAAATGTGATTTACAGACTTTGTCAAAGTTATTTGAAACTATGAACAATGACCATTTTTCTGCTCATGTACAAAGAAAAAAAGGAAAGGAAAAGAGGTTGCTATAAATTAAGAACTTCTGCCAGGTGAATTACTCTTGTCACAGACTGAAAAAAAAATGCACCAAAAATTACAAAATTTAATATGTAGGCATAATTTGAGTCGTAGAATCAAAATATGGAAAAAAATTGGTATGTTATTTCAGAAAAAGTTCTATTTTGTGTCAAAATAACCTGTGTTAGGACAAAGCTATATATAAATCTAGTATATATCCTAAGTCACGCTTTCGAGACAGGGAAAACACAGTTTGAATTTCGTCAATTAGCCCAGTAGAACTGCAGATATAGAACTGTCCCCCTCCCCTTTTTTTTTCACAGTGTACTTAATTTGGTTAGGTAAATTAAAATCACTATTAAAAAAGTCAGACAGTTTTTTTAAAAGAAAGCTCTCTGCTGTGATAAACACCGGGGGGGTCCTGTGAAAAGCTGACCACTTGTCCAAGCAAAGATGTCCACACTCTAGAAGCAGGTAACAGAGCATTGCACGCCATGACCATCTAAGGGCTGTTTGTGATGCCAAAGTTTAGTTTTTGTTTAGTCTGCTATGATATAAAGAAATAGAATGATATTTTCTGCAGTGAAAATATACATTCTCTTCTGTGCATCACTGATCAGTCTAATTTGGAATCTCCTGTAGCTTTAAATTTTCTTTCAATAAGGAAAAGTATGTAGCATCTTTCAATCCATAAGCAAATGCAGTCAGTAATTTGTACATTTCCTTTTCTTTTGTAAAATAAATGCATCTCTTTAAGTCTGAATCAGACTACTTTTAAAGGTAGTTTACCTAAAAAGTACCTAAAACATAATATCTTGTTGCAAACAGTAAGGGACTTCTTGAAAGAGGGAAGAGCATAAGGGACGAAAACTCCTATCTTTTTAAGGATTTTACAGGTTTTTAAATCCCTAAGCTCATAAGGTTAATGAAGAAGTTTAGAATGCTTTCTTATTTGATTTTCTATTTTAAATATATATTTGATTAATTTATAATTTGAAAAAATGTACGTTTAATGCTATAAATTGTAAGAAATGTTATTAAAAATGTATATAATGTATTGCATATGATTATTAGTACTTTACTAATATATGGGCTTGCATGGCCAGCCACCTAAAATGTTTATAATGTATGAAAATATATTTAATTTTAATAAATCTAACTAGTGTAATTTCACGGGTCCAACTAGACATTAATAATAACAGATGAAGAATTTTGTGTATTGCTTTTAAATCACTGAGTGGTTGATGAAATTTAATAAACTCAGCAGATTAACTTTTATTGAAATATTTTTAATCAGAATTTCGTTAAGTTCACATGCAACATAAACTAAATATGAAAATTCACAATTCAGGTGGTAGACTGCTTATGTTCAAAATTTGGTGGTTGTAAGTGCTGCCATTTTTCCACACAGTGATGACATACATGCATACATATAGATTCTACCTATCATGATTAAATAACAGTCAAGACTGCAAAATTTCATCAAATTAAAAAACCTTTAAATTTCTTAACAAAATAACACTGCAAGGACTTCAAATGTGTGCTTGGTTATTAGATTTCTGCAGGAGTATAAAAAATTCATTTTATATCGTGTGAAGTCTCATATCATCATGTGGTGATATGACTGAATTTTTCTTGGCCATTTTGCTGTTTTTCATTTGCTTCATTCTGTATAATTTTCTAGGTTAATAAACCATCTTTCTCCATTTCTTCCATAAGTTGTATTTCACTGACTGCCAAAAGTTAAATAACACAACGGTAAAATCAACAATACTTGCCCAAGTAGATAGCTAATGTATTTATTTATGCATGAAACAAAACAAGCATTATGTAAAAAGATGAAAGCAGTATTTAATTTTCATAAATTAAAGGATGACATCACATTTGAATCATTAAGAAATTGATGTTTAAGGCTTAAAAACAAGTAAAATTTGTATTACTTCGACTACCTCAAACTTTCACACAAACCTTACAGCAATTACCCATAAGTAGTAATAAAAATGACCAAGCTAGGACACCTTCAAGTTAATGACAATATTTCATATTTTCTTAAAAAGTATTAAAAAGGAAACCAAATTAATGATATTGGTAACTTTTGGATTTTTGCATATGAAGTGTATTAAATTTAGGGTTGATTTGTACATTTAAAGCAAATTAGGTGTAACTTTTAGTTAATTTTATGGGTTAGTAATTAATAATTAGCAGGTAATGGTAATATGAACTTCTACTTACTAGCTTTTTGTTAGGTTCTTGTCATTTCAGTGAGTTTAAGCAATTTTGCTTTTAACATACCCATAGGACTACTAAATTGATTCTTTTTTTCTAATAACTGAGAATAAATAATAAAATTGCTTCTGTAAAATATTTCTCTGTGATATTTTTTTTTTTTTTTTTTTTTTTTTTTTTTTTTTTTTTTCAGAGTAACTTTGATAATGAGGAAAATTTTCAGATTGTTTTGATTTTTTGTTGTTAGATGATTCCAGATGAGGACAGAGAGGTCATACAGTCTATGAAATTCCCAATAAAGAAAACTGAAAATGGATTTGTATCACTAACAAATCTGACTGTGCTTTTGAAAGCAGTAAAGAACCCACCTATTTGTCACTTTTCTCAGAATAATGCATTCAGTGGTAATGCATTATTTATATATGGTGGTCAGTCAAACTTTTGCATGTAAGTTTATTTAGTTTGTATATTTGAAAAAGTACTTTTCCTTCCTCTAATTCAATATGAAAATGCATGTAGCATTAAATTTTATTTAGAATATTTATTATTAAAATTATACTTTTGTGTAATCTTTTGAATTATTGGTTTAGTTAATGGAGTAGTTTAGTTTAGTTAATGGAGTTGACTGTATTCCATTAACTAGACTAATAATAATTAAGGGTCATAAATTTCTTGAATATTAAGGTATTATTAAAATTTTATTTAGAATATTTATTATTAAAATTATACTTTTGTGTAATCTTTTGAATTATTGGTTTAGTTAATAGAGTAGTTTGGAGTAGTTTAGTTTAGTTAATGGAGTTGACTGTATTCCATTAACTAAACTAATAATAATTAAGGGTCATAAATTTCTTGAATATTAAGGTATTATTAGTTTAGTTAATGGAATACAGTCAACTCCTTACTAACTGGGATAGTAACAGGAACAACATCCATGGCTAATCCAAGGACAGTTAAGACTATCCTGCAGTTTTATTACTTCAGTTTGGCAAAAAGCAGAATCTCAGAGGGATATAAACAAATTAATGCATGCTATGTTGCTTTAAATATTGGTTTATATAGCTACCAGGAAAGGACTTACCATTTACTAAAATATAATCATTTTGTTGCCACTGTTTCTTAAGAAACTTTTTTTTTTCTACTCTAAATGTGTGATCATTTATATTTTTCTTTTGAGTGATATATACTTGCCAGGTTTCATAATTGTGGTAGCTAAAAATTTTTAACAGAGTTATTTTAATAAGGTGGAATTTTATAATGAATTAAACTATACAATATTTATTGTCATGAAAATATGTGTACATATTATATTGTTATGTTTTATAATGAGAAAGTTAAAGACAATTTAGAATCTTGTTTGTTTAGCTAAGTTTTCTGAGAATCAGACTGTTTGCAGAACTTGTATAAATGTATTACAAGTATAGCTAATTTGATAATACTTTTATAAATATTTATAAATACTCTTGTGATGCTTATCATTGATTGTTAAATTTGAAATACATAGACAGTGAAATGTAAAATCTAACTTTCCAATTTAAACTTAGATCACAGTTCATGATTTATTTGTTTAATTGATGAAAGTGACAGGGAAGAACTGTATCTCAGTCTGAAAAGGTATTTATATACTTCACCATGCCATCAAATGATCATTGTAAGAAATACAGTGTAAAAAATCTGATGTGAGTACCACATGATATCCTTGTACAACCTATTTAATTATAGACATCTTTTGCTGCACTTAAACTTATTTCCTCAAATTATTTTAATTGAACCAAACACTTCCCTCAAGGTAAATTGGGAATGATATAAAAAATTGAAAATTTTGAAATTAAATATCCCTGTCAGTTTTTTGCCATATGGGAGTCAAACATTTTAGAATTTTATTTTTTCGTAGCAAGTATAATGTTGGATTTCATTGTTTATTGAAAATTATTATTATTATTAATTTGGCATTGCCAAAGGGTGAATATTTTTGTCATTTAAACACCTCTGTGATTGGAAATATTTATTAACAACAAATGATTGTGAAAGTAAAGGTGGTTAAGGGTATGTGTGTGTGTGTATTTTTTTGAGTTATGCGAGATACATATGTACATACAGACTTTACAAAAAAAAGTCCATATTACAATCCGTTTTTGAAAGAAAAATTCTGTCCGAACATCTTGTCCCCCCCCCAAAAAAAAAGTTCAAATAGATTTGGAAATGGTTAAAATGTATGTATATGTCTGTTGAAATACAGTATTTTTTGTGATAACAATACTTCCTTTACTTCATACAGTAAAAAATAAAAATATTCATGCATTAAAAATAAAGCTAAGCATTTGTCTAGTTTATATAGCGTAACTGTTGGGTGGAGTTTGTCTACTTTAATAATTTTAATTAGTTACATGTTTTTGCCATTGCTTCATTTTATCATTTTTGTTTTTATCAAGGCAATAGATTGAATACACATTTAAGGTTTGGATAAATTATATCTTGTGTTTTATTTTAACAGATTACGTGAATAAGTTTTATGCCAATAAAGTAATAAAGCTACCAATCTAAAATTAGTTTTGAAAAGACTTTTCAAGTTAGTTAATTATTTTTATTTTTTTAATTTTTGATTCAGCGATTAAAATAGTGAAAATTTTTTGTTATTTTAAAAATAATGAACACTAATTCTGCAGTTTTAAGCAGCTTTTTTAAATTGATTGAAATACTTCAGAACTATACATTTGCTTAAAATTTTCTATGAAATATTCATATGTATTTGATTCTGCAATGTCTTTATATGCTAAATTAATGCAAAAATTGAACATGTATAAACCATTTAACCCTTTCAAGACTAAAAATGAAATCTGCTTTGGGATGTATTGTTCTGTTAGTCTCGGAAGTGTGTTAATTACTTCACGTAACTTTTTTTTTCTTTTGAAATTTTGTGATGCAAGTATTATATCTGCCATCCCAAATAATTTGTTTAATATTTGTGTACTTTTTCCCTCAACAGTTTAGATGACAAGGAAATCATTTTAAAGCATTTTCCAAAAGCAGTGTTTTGTTGTTTTGAAAATGCTGGTCATGAAGTATGTGCCCGTTATCCTGAGCGTTTTCTGAGTGAAGTCCTCAAGTTTTTATAATTTGCTGTATACATATGTTATTATATTTAATTGTTAAAAATTACTGAGATATTTTTTGTAATTATTAAAAATTCCTCAGACTTCTTATATGACTGTAATTCTGAAAACTTATATCAGTAATGACACTGCTGATATGATAATTTATCAAATATCATGACATTTTACTATTGTTAGAGTATTTAACTTATTATTATTTAACAAATTATGAAATTTTTCTGATACTTCTAGAATTATATGTTTTAGCTGTTATTTTGACAGCCTTTAAAATTTAATTCCCCCCCAATGGGGAATGATCGAAAACTATTTGTAAGTTTATTATTAACTGAATATTTAAAAAATCATCACTTTCTCCAAATTCATTAAAAACTTATAAAAAGTATTAAATACTAAATACAAAATTTTGTTCAATGTTATTTAGTCCATCAGATAAATTTAATTAAATCTGAAAAATTATGATAATTTTCTGTAGGTAATTCAGTTACCTGATCTTAACACTTATTAGAAATTATAACAATCGAATGCTTAATGAGCATTTTTCTTGAAAAATAATTGCATTTTATGAGGTTGTAAAAACTTTTCTCATCAATTCTTTTTCTTATGTGTAAAATTTAACAATGCATGCTATAAAAATATAAACTCGGTGTCACTTGAAATGTTTAGCATATGGGGGAATACATTAAAAATATTCAATTCCATTAATCAAAATTAATATTACATTGTTGAGTAACTTCTGCCTTTAGTTTTCAAATTTTAACAAAGGTTTCTCAGTTAAACTGTTTTTAATGATCTCATGCATTTGTTGATAATGGATCATCATACTATGGTTTTCAAGTGCAAAATTTTGCAGTTTTACATTAATTCATTGACACAGTTTTATGAACTTTTCCCCTCATAGAAGAAACTTATGTTAATGGAAAATGTAAGTTGTGCCCTTATATCCTTGAATAATACATTCCAAGAACCTACATTGGGTAACACTCATTGTTATAAGTAATGCAGTATTAATATAACATACTTAAATAAGAGTTTATTTGATAAATTATGCATGGTAAGAAATTACTTACATTAATTAACCATACTATACATTGCAGTGTATGTTTATGTTCTTTGTCTATTATATTATGTTTTTTCTTCTCATGTGAATGAAAGTAAGGAATTCTGATATTTCAGCAGATTCTCAACAAAAGCAACTAACCTCAACTTTCATTCAAATCCTCAACAATAAAAATTACATTTTCCATCAGATGACTGCATAAGCAAAGAAATATATATTTAAATTATGCATGTATGCTCTATTTATGCTCAGGAGTGCCATGAGAAGACATGCATAGGAGCTGCTCTATTTCACAGTATTATAGTCTCTCTCTATATATAATTCTAAAGAGAGTCAGTGAATACAAGGGCACAACTATACTTTGAATTTTGTTCATAATGTAGATTCTTTTATAGGCACTTGTTAATCAGTATTTTGGATGTTGATCTGTTCCTTATTCCATTTCATACATCTTGTGATATCTATTGCAGTATTTCTTATTAAAAGAAAATAATTTTGTTAATGTGTAATTTTTATTAGAATTTTATATGAAGTATTTTTTATTCTCAAGTTTGAAGTATTTTTGTGTGTTGTATAATAATTTTTATTGGATATACAATAATTTGTTGTCACTTTAGAGTTAGTTGTAAATTAACGTGTTCTATTCAGAAATTTCATTGTTATTTACTATCAGGAAATGTCTCATTATATATGGAAGTCAAAAGACTAAACTATTGATTATTGTGTGTGTGTTTTTTCATTGCAGTACTCTAAATACATTTGGGATTAGAGAAAATTAAATGTTGTTTTGTTTAAGGTAATAAAATTTTAATTTAAGATAGACATAATGTGATAAACTCAAAATATACAAAGTATATCTTCTTATTAACTTCCTAATACATGGTTTGTGCATTGTGTAAATATTTCAGTGTTAAATTCTCAATGCTGGGCATATGTTGTGAGTTTTGCATTTATTATAATGCATATTCAAGTGAATAAATTTAAATATTGGATGCAAAATATATTGATTTTGTTGGAAAAATATTTAAGATTAAACTAAAAACTAATAATTATTTATTTTATTAAAACTCATGTTTGTTTCAGGTTATATATGTCCTATGTTTAACTGTATTTTCATGCTTGGCTTGGGCCCACTAATAAACTTATTTTATCGTAACTGACTCATTCATTATAGCAACCTTTAAAAAATTACAATAATAAAGAAGCTTTCTTTATGAATTGAATTTTAATCTTTGAAACTTTACATTGATAAATTTGACTGTTAATATTTGTATATGTAATCTTTTTAACTTTTTTTGGAAACTGAAACAAAGTATTAAAACTATTAAATTAAAAAGGTATGCAAAATTTTCAACTCACCTGACTTTTGATCGTGCATCTGCCAACCAAACATTTAACATTTTGAACACTTTTTTTTCTTTTGTTTAAACCTTGGACTAATATTTTGTTGGCTCCATCTAAAAATGTGATATTTAGCATATTAGCAGAATTTACAGAATTATCCTTAATTTTAATCATCTGAAATTTCTACCTGTTTTTATGACTGCCATTTTGAGTGGGAGTCAGCATTTTGGAGGAATATTTTTTATCATTCGCTGACAAATATTATTTCATGGATTATCATTTGAATTTGTCCCATTTGGAACTCGAGTATTGGACCTTCTAATATAAATGATGTAATACTCGAGTTTCTTGGCAGGAAGTGAAACATGAGCATTTTGAAATTATTTCTTTTTCTACTAAAGAGCTTATAACAACTTTTTCCTTTTGGTGATGTGAATTCTTTAATTAAACGGCTCTAAATTTGGTGACTTATCAACATTTTGGCGATTTTAAGATAAATTTCTGTACAAAATTTTTACTTCGGAACTTCTGAATTTTTTTTAAAGGAAATATTACAACATTGATAAACTTCATTAAAAATGATAATATATTAAAATTATCTTTAACAGATAACATTAAAATAAATCATTGTTTTTCCTTGTCATATTATAAAGTGACATTACTCTCCATTTAATGACTTATTACAATATTTTGAACCTGAAAAATAAACAAGGTAATAAATGCTATAAAACACAATTTACAAAACAATACTTAGCAAAAGCAAAATAACTATGTAATTGTTTTTAAATGCCTTCATTTTTATATTTTCATCTCAAAAATTTGAATCATGCTAATTATGATTTTACTTCTCATTTTAACTTATGCCATTTGACAAAAAATCAGATCTACTAAACCTCTAAACTGAGAGAGTATGTGACGAAATGCAACTTAAAAGAAACAATCAGCATAAAGCTAACTGTTAGTGAAACGTAAAATAAAATGCTGCTAATCTTCTTTAAAATATTCCCAACTATTAAAAGTAAAATATTTAATGCTACTTGATAAATCTTACATAGTTGATTTTATTCTCAAATTATGTTTAATAATAATGCATCCTACTTTTGTTCTCGGGATGGTATTACAAAAGTGAAGTTAGGCATAGATTATATCTTTAATTGAATTTATTCAGTTCCCATTTGCTGATAGGCCCTTAATTGTTTTTTACATTAATGGTCCTTAAAAGTCCTCAATTTCCATGGGCAGATATATGTACGAACTTCTGTTAAAATTAGGTAGAATTTTTTTTCCCCCCTAAAAAAGAAAGACTTGTATCTGCCCTTGAAACTGATAATTTTATTCAAAAATCTATGCCAAAGTTTGCTGTTTTGTATAATTTTTAAATTTTACATTGCCATAGTACTCGTCCAATTTTTTTAATCAAAAGAATGCAAATAATAATTTTAACTGTTTACGTTTAAAACTGGTGACTGCATTTTCTGGTACTAATTAGATATTTTAAAAGTTAGTATGTTATTTTTAAAAAAAACTGCATTTTCTGGTACTAATTAGATATTTTAAAAGTTAGTATGTTATTTTTAAAAAAAATCCCTCATTCTTTTCTGTGTATTTTTATCATATTTGAATTATTTTTATCACTGAAAAAATTCTGATTTCTTTATTTAAAAAAAAAACTCAGTTTTTGAGTTTGATTGGGTGCTACTTCTGCATTGGAATTTTGTTCCGGTATGAAAAAGTGTTAATAGTTTAATATCAAGTACCTGAGTTCATAGATTTCTTGAATGACTATGTGTAAAGTCTTTGAAGTTAAAATTGTTGTGATGTGTAGAACCAAAAGAGTTCAGTTATATTTGGTTGGTACCCTACCTTCCATCAAAAGGGGAAAATGTGAGAAAAAAGAAATACACCTAAATGTATTGTTGAAAAAGATTATTCAAAGTATATTTTTAACCTGTTACACGATTGCATATTATTTATTTATGTAATTTTTTTCTTTCTTTTTCTGTATAAGAAGAGGACATTATTCAGTGTTTACCAGTTCTTGGGGGTTGGGAGTGACTGAAAAGTATATTTATATTATTTAACGTTATGTTAATAATTTTGTTACATTTTGTTAAATTTTCCCATTATACCTAGCTACTAATTTTCACTTGCACTACACATAAAAGAAAGTTTATGCTGCATATGTTTATACTGTATATGTTTCTTCCATTAGCTATATTATCTTGTTAATCTGGAAATTCTTATTACTGATGAAACCTTCAGCAATAACTTTTAAAAGGATCCGAGGTAAGAGAAAACTAGAATGTATCAGCAATATTCATAATGTTTTATTATGGTTAGCTAATGGAAGAAGAGAGCTTGGATTTGACTATTGACCCTAATTTCTGCTATCAAGAGGAAAAGAAACATTCACTGCTTTGGGGTATAAAAATTTATTTTCCTGCCTTTATCAAACACCAGCAACAGATTGAATCTCTAGGGCTGGTATTTTTACAAACTGTGTTCCTTTCATTTTCGGTAGGGCTGTGCTGGTTGGTATCATGGTTAATAATGCTAGTTGTTATAGTGTTGGGCTGTAATTTTAATCCTGCAGATGGATGTTAGTAAATATATATTGTGTCTTTATGACACAAAGATATTTAAAAATGATGTCTTTCTGAAAATCCTTCGAGAATTTGGTAGTAGAAGATCCTTGGATGTGTCTATAGTGTTCTCCTTGAGAATGGAATAGTGCTGGACTGATTCATGCAGTCATATATGGGATACTATAAAGCACTGACTATCAATAACTATATGACTGACTTATCAATAAGTGCTGTATTTTTTTTTGTCCATGATGAATTCATCAACATGATCTGGATTGTACTCAGATCAGAAGGTTTAGTAATGACATCATCTCTTCGGGAGGGAAGAAGAATGGCAAACACTAGAGCTTGAAAATGTTATGTGAATAGCATTGAATTATGAATGTCAAGAATATCAGTGTGGAATATTTCAGGAACTGGTCATTCATGCAGAGAAGGAAACTTATGGAGCAAGTTGAAAATTAAATCAAACGTTTCTGTATCATAATTTATAAGTGCTAAGAGGCAGTAGAATACCTATAATCGAAACTTTTGGGATGAAAAACAAGTCGGAATTTACATATTTAAAAAATTCAAAGTGCTATATTTAATGGAAGTGTTCTATGCAAATTAACTTTTTAACTAAAATATACTGTATTCATAATATATTTTGACATGAACAAAAAACTTATTTTATTATTGAAGTTATTTAGCATTTTCTATGTAGGGACATGTACAGAGTGCATTGGCAGAATAATCGTAGGTATTAAATTTATTGCTGGTGAATACATTTATATTTTTTTTTAGCCTGAAAGAGCTATTAGTTCGGAAACGATTTTACGTTGCTTTACTTTTCATTTGAGTCTGTTGCAATTCGGAAAACATAAAATATTGTTGTTTTATATTTAATTGCCTGTTATTAATTAGCAAATTAAGCTACTTAAAAGCAACAGATGCATATCTAAAAATTTTACTTCTTAATCTGGTTGATTTAAATAAAAATGCATTCAGTTCATGATGTATCTAATTAAAAACATTAAATATTTTGTAGAATTACAATGCATATTTTTTCACTTTTTTAAATTTATGGAAGATATATAATGTTCGCACTTTAGTCTAAATGCATATTAATCTAAAATTTTATAAAATATTTCACTGTTCTACCTGGGCCATCACTGTCAATAATCCCTACTGATAAACCATATTAAACTTTAAAACAGCCCTTTTAGATGACAGTTAAAATCTGAATCCTTTCAATTTTTTATTTATTTTTTTAACATCAAATATTTTGGTGTGTTTTTACGAAAGTGTTCTATATGTCCAAAAAATAGTTCCCTGTCGTTTATCCCTGCCCCCTTCTTTGTTTTCCTAGTATATAACAGTTTTGCATTCTGTAAATCTTGATTAAGTAATTCTTGAAATATGAGTATGTTCTGATAATTATTTATATGTAAAAAGTACAAATTTAATATAAAAGTTACACTAAAAGTTGTGGCCTATACTGTGCACAATCCTTTATCTCAAGATGTGCAGATTGTCAGAAATTCTGCTGTATATGTTATTAGCATGTACAGATGCAAAATAACAATTTTATGCTGTAATGAATATATATCTTTTATAATAAAGGGAATTGTTTGGATAATTTTTGACATATGTTTTCCACTTACAGAGTGTTGTGCTATAGGCATTATCAAAAGAGTACTTTCATGTTAGATGGTCTGTGTATATATCATAAAATGGGGGAAAATGTTTCACATCGCGTGGCAAATTTTACTCGGAGCTTATTCATCTAGTGAGATTTGAAAACACATATTCACATATATTTGCAAGAACAAATATACTGTCTAAGGTTGCTTTTTAATGCTTATTACTAATTCAAATTTAATATTTTAAAAACAAATCTAGAGGAAATCTGCAAAATCTATCGATTTCGCAATTAAGTATTCAGTATTACGTAAACCAGCACGCACTTTTAAATTTGTGCTAAACCCTGAAAAATATTGGTTAGAAATATTTTTGTGAATTTTGCGCTTAAAAGTATGGAACAATTTGCATTTAACTTACTAAACCATGATGAATATTTCACGAGTACGTTTTTTTGCTTTATGGCGGTTACATAATTTTTTATTATTATTATTATTTATAAAAAACTTCACACCCATAGCATTTTTTTCCTGTAATTAGAAATTAAATAGAACAAAGGTTATGAATAAATCAGGTAACAGTTTTTATTTGTTTAGTACATTATTACAAAACTCTAGATGTATATAACTGAAATGATTTATTTTTAAAATTCATGTTTTCCTGCTAGGAATTGTGATACAGTTTTCACAAATTCTTCTGCTTTTTCAAACATTAAAAGATGTGTTGTGTCTTCAAAATCCACCAATTTTGCGTTCGGGTTGTGCTTCAGAACTGCTTCAAATTTTGTATCTCTAAAAAGAAACAGGAAAAGGAATTCCCATTATTGTTAATCATTATTAATCGAATGTTTTTGCGTTTAATTCGGATGACTGCTTAAATTTAGCTTTAAGATAACTTTTAATATTTATTGTTAGAACTAAATAATAAGTAAACTGCAATTTGATCTTCATATTCAGAACCTGTTAAATATCTGCATAATCTTGATACCATGCTCTTTTTCCGACTGCAGTAAATGAGCATGGCTGGTTTCTTGGACAAAGTTCAGCCAATTTCCTATGGAGATGGTTTGACATCATTGCTGTTACTGCAAGCCGCGGCCGAAGAATGCGAAAGTTTTCGTTCTTCTTGGGCGAGCAATGTCTAAAAGGATTGTCGGAGGCATCAGTCTTTAATTTCTTGGACGGACAATCAATAAATGCGATTAAAGAGCATGATTC
The DNA here is from genome assembly GCA_000611955.2 of Stegodyphus mimosarum. Classification (NCBI taxonomy): domain Eukaryota; kingdom Metazoa; phylum Arthropoda; class Arachnida; order Araneae; family Eresidae; genus Stegodyphus; species Stegodyphus mimosarum. The sequence goes on from KK117367.1 coordinate 316,971, forward strand.
GGAAGTTGGATGATGAAGGTATCTTCGCACTTTGACACTATCCAGATTTACTAGTTCTCATTTCTGTACGATTTTTAAAATCGATGTTACTAAGAGTATCTCATACTCTAGGGATCTAATCCACAGTTCCTTCCTTGCATAAAAATATCGAGAGCTAAGTTCTCATAGAACATTGCCAAAAAATATAGAAGAATTTGTAAAACTTTAGAACCTCGATCAGTTATTTGCGTTACGCAGTGACGTCACATATTAATGATGATGTCATGTTAATAAGTGTCGTGCTCTTCTCTTATTCATTTCAATAACTGGTTGATAAGCATGTAATCTTCGTAGACGCACATCCATTATTCTAAATCAAAGTGAACTCCTTCAGGGTGAGGCATGAAAAGTAGCCCGCCTTCAATATCGGTACCACACTCTTTAGAAGTCGCCTTAACCATTTGTTTTCTGTCCGGCGACTTTACCTCGCCAAATAAAAGAGCATTCTAGCTTTATTTTGTTTTCCTATTCACTCCTGAGCACACAGGATCAGGGAGGTAATATCAAACTTATCATATTATCCCTGAAGGCGGGCTACTTTTTCGGAGCCTACTTTGTACTTTCGATATATGCTTTGAATATCATCAATCAAACCAATGCACTAGTGATATATTTCTTTACTTTTACACAGTTTTATGTCAAATTTTGTCAAGGATATGCTCCTGTTTAATAAGGCAACTTGAAAATCTCGCAAGCATATAACTCAGGACGCAAAAGCAAGTATCCTGAGCTGTGTGTATCACCCGAAAGTAAACGCGAAGTAGCGTAAAGTGAACTTTCGTAAACAGGAGCCACTTCGCCATCTACAAGTGTAGTAAAATGAAAAATATTGCATTTCAGTTCTTAAAAACTGACGAAATAGTGTAAGAGAAGGGATTAAGTATATAGGATGTATAGTTATAGAGGGTCAAAACAGTGAATAATAAAAAAATAGAATGCATATATGCAGTTTTTTGTTTTAAAAAACTTACGTTAGTCGAGGAGAATCTTTGGATCTAATGAAAAGAATTTCGTGATCAGACGATCCTCTTGGAGTTGACCAAAAGCCGCCTTCTCGGTATCTGTCAATTAAGAACTGATGATCTGTTTTCCACTGAAATTTCCCATTCTTTTTATCCAGGTCATATGCCACTTTTGTTAAGAAGAATTTTTGCTGAAATTAAAAATAACGGATAAATTACGGAATTATTTGAAAAATTAAGAAAAATTAAATATTTATTTGCACTCTAAAATTTCTAAAGACTGTTCTAAAAATTCTGGATTGGCAGCATTGCGCTGATTCTGTAAATGTAATTCTGTGCTTATCGCATGTAAACAGCCTATACCGTGCTTTGTTTATGCGAATAAAACTAATGCACAGCTTTTGTTTGTTTGCAGTCCAGCTCCTGCATACGCTATAATACCATATAAATAATTGCTATTTAATTTTGCGTTAAGTTTCCTAAAAATGCCCAGAAGGCGCTTGATAGGATTAAATTAGCGTAGATGAATAAGGAACGGGGAGCTTTTGCGTCTTGATGAAGTGATGGAGCGTTTTAAGAAAGGCAAAAGAAATGAGCATCTGTCAATATATGTGAACGG
>KK117367.1:318632-330474 GCA_000611955.2 Stegodyphus mimosarum
GGGAATTTTTAGCTAAACGTAATATTTGAGCAGCAAAATGTTTTGAATGATTTTAAAAAGTGCCTGAAAATGTTTCGTATTTATGCAGATGAATGCCGCATTTACTAAATAAAAAATTCTCTCATATTTAACATACCAGATATTTCTACAAAGATTGGCAAATAGTCCTGACTGCTTGAATAGAATATTCGTCACTGAGGAGTCTTACATTTGGCATATTGATCTCTAATCAAAGCAGTAGTCTGCAGCATATGGAAATATAGAGACTCATCACTTTCTATGAATTCTATGCACAAAAAAAAAGGGGGGACAGTTCTATATCTCCCGTTCTACTGGGCCCGATTGACGAAATTGCGTTTTGTGAATCCGAAAATTCAAATTTCGTTTTTCAGGTCTCGAAAGCGCGACTTAGGATGTGTATTAGATTTATGCATAGCATTGTCATAACATAGGTATGACACAAAATCAGACTTTTCCTGAAATAACATGCCAATTGTTTTTCATATTTCTCTACAACTCAAATTATGCCTAGATATTGCTACGAAATGTCCACGCGCGGTGAGATAGCTTCCCCGCAAAGCTGGTTTATGGTTGCCAGAAAATGGCAAGTGTCAGCTATTGCGGTGGGGGGTGCGGACGTAATGCAAACGGACAGAGTTCGTCTCTTTGACTTGCCATGTGATATAAACATTCACATCTTTATATCCCTTCGAAGCCTGTTTTCGCTACTATCTCGGGTCTTTTAGGGCTACTGTGTGAGGTTCTTTGCATTATTGCTTTTATTTTGGAAAGCCTTGACTTCAGTTCATTATGGAGAGCAAGCGTCATTTATCACATGGACGGTAAATGAGCCAGTTAGTGATTTGAATGAGAGTAGTAATTCATTTTCTAAAGAGTTAGAGGACGATATTTCTAGTGATTCTCATACGGACATTTTGTCAGATATTGAGCTAATTGAGTGGATTCCAGTTTATATGAAAGATTTTGCTAGTTTTTCTTGTGTCTTTTATTAATTTAAAAGTTTATTAATATATTCTATCAATCAGAACTTCATAATAGCGCTTCCGAAAATTATTTCTCAAAGGAAGTAATTTTTTTACGTATTTTCATGTAAAATTAAAGAAAAAGATTATGAAACGCTAATTTTAAAATATATGATAGCCTAAGTAATAATCTAAAATAATACAAAATATAGACTTAGCGGACGTAAAATCCCCGGCCTGTGGAACGACTCCTTTCGACTTCCATACGTCCCAAGACAACGTTTTAAACAAAGGGGCGTCTTTTCGAAAGGGTTAACAGACCTCAGGTATTTTTGGTGGGTACAAATTCAAAATAGTCTTATTTCACAAAAAATGCGTTTCACAAGAGAAACACGATTAAAAGAAGCCTGTCAAATAAAGTAAATCCAAAAATTAATTACTTTCAATAAAAGATTTTATAACAAAGGAAAATCAGCCGAGGGGAAATTTTAAACATCGTTTCTAAAAGTGAACGATTCTCAACATTTGTGGGATTCTGAGGAACTGACACCAAACATAGTTTCATTTCTTCATGACTCATTAACGTATTGAAACCAATTATTAATTCATTAGCATATAGAGCTGGTAAATTTGGTTGTTGGCAACGTGCAGTGTAATCTCACAGGGTTTTCACTAGAAATAAATCTAGTGAGCTTTCTGACATTGTTAAAGTTTGATTATGTTGTATTCATTGCGTGGAAATTCTAGCGATGTGCTTTTTATCATCTACGGGTATAATCCTAAGCAACGAAAACCAAACATTGTTGACTTTCTTGTGTAACTCACTGAGATATAACGTCAGATTTTCCAGTAGGGATAATTTTTGTGACATTGCTTACCATAGTAGGACTACACCACATAGTATGCAATGTCTGGAGATCTTTCAAAATTAGGCAATCTAGAAACGGTAACAAAATGAGTTGCAGAACCTCTTCAACAAGTTATTTAGTTATCATGGCAAGGACTAGAGGTGATCTACAATTAGCAACTATTGACCCCCGTATTTGTTGGAGATACGGTGGTACTGAAATAAGCGGGGAACTATCCTCTAGAATGCCACCTGATGCAGATCCGCTGATTGACAATTAACCCTAAAAGAAACACTATTTATCAATCTTATTTTACTATGAGTTTTATTCGAGCATTCGAACAAATAATAGTCAGATATCTTATCCTTCTGGCACTGGACTGAGTTATAATGTTGTGCCCAAAGTGGCGCATGTAGGCAGGACAGGGCGAAAAAGTTTGAAATTATGTTGTAAGGTTTACATTATGTTAATTAACAGTTATTTTAAGTTTTGTATCTTTCCTATCTTATTCTGATTTCAGCTTATAACTTCCTGCCAGAATGTAATTTCAGAAACTCAGATAATGCAAATGAGAAAGAGTACTATTTAAGTCGTGACTTAACCGACTTCAGGAGAGAGAGTCTGATTCCCTGACTAGCGCGCGTTTGCCTTCTGGCTAGGTCTCTCTTAGCTGTTATTACGCTCGGCCATATCTTAGGCCCTTGCTAGGCTTCGCCGATTTAATTAATACTTAGGGGCCAACTAGTTAGATTATAATAGCTTCGGCTATATCCTTTAAGAGCTTTAGTTAAGCTAATTTTAGTTGAAATTATTAATATTTAAATTCAAGCCCGAGTGGCGGCTTTATGTAAAGTTCCAAGTCGGAACTGATTGTAAATATACTGAGTAATAAAGGGTTTTAAACCCTCCTTAAGTCTCACGTGTTCTGTTCACACTTAAGCGATTATTCGCTTGTTAAGTGTTCGTGGGGTTTGAAGTTAGAACTAAAGATTGAAAGAGGAAACCCCACAATGTAAAAGACAGAAAAAGTTTAAAAAAACAGTTGAGAAGAAAAATTAGTTGGGATATTAGTTAAACATTTATAAGACCACAGCTTAAATTCCATTGTTCATTTAAATGGACATCATTCATAACGTACACATAGTTATGAAATTAATGTAATGTTTAAGCTTTGAATGATGCATACTTTATCAACAGTTAAACAGAAGTAATTACCACTTCAGTAATTAAATGTGAATTGGTTGCAATAAATAAATCGTAGGCATAAGGAAAAAACAGATTCCCCACAAAATTCATACATTAATTTGAGAGCTACAATTTCTTTGCATTTATTCGAAGATTACTTTTTTAATTAAAATAAATTACCTTAAAATAAACTAAAGCTTAGTCGCTCGTTGCTTTATTTTAAAACTGCCATAAGGTTGAAAATATAATATGCAAGCGAAAGACTGAAAAAAGCATAACACACGTCGTGCAACAGACTGGCTGTTGGAAGAGATAGAAAATATATTCCGCTTTGCTTTTGTTGAGAAGCTTTTAAATAAATTTATCACAGTCTAATTTTTAGCGGACTCAGTCTTATAAAATACTGATCAATTAAGCTTCAAGAGCAGCTCTGAAAATTATTGTGAGAAATTATACTGAATCCTATTTATTTAAATTTATGGAATGTTTTCAGCAACCTTGTAATATCTGAAAGAAATATTTGAGTGACTGGCTTTCGGTGATTTTTATAGAAGGTAAGTTCTTGGTTTCAAGGAAGACGCTTTTATTGCACATGCAAAAATATATATTAGTACCTTCAATAGTTTCACAATAAAATGAATTAAAATAAATAGGCTTTAAGTATGAGGAAATACTTTAAGTATGGGAAAATTTGTAAAGCAATTTTCAAAGCCATAGTCAAAAACAAGAATTCTGTATAAGTTATCTTTACTTTTATAGATATCTGTGAAAGAAACACACGTATCAGGGTTACGGAAAACCAAAGTTTTGGTAAATTTAAAGAAACCGTGAATATAGTAAATCGAAAATACATTTATAATCCCGAATTTTACGAACATGCTTTGAGTAACCTACATTTATTATGCTCTGGCAACTTACATTAGCCTACAATTAGGTAAAATAATTTGATAAAAAAATTCATTTTGGCATAAAATGTCGATTATAGCAGAGTTTGTGGAATATTACTAAAACAGAATAAAAAAGATGAATATTATGATCATTAAAAGCACTTTAATCCTGAAAAATATTTCGTGCTAATTTAAATTAACTGCTGAATGGTAAGGAAATTATAAAAATAAAACTATCAATTTTCTTTTCCTCCTGATGAGGCTTCAGAATAGCTGGTATGGGATTTCGATCATTTATTGAAAATTAGGGGATATAATATTCCTTATAAAAATAATTTTGCTAAGGTACTGGTTGATAGCAATTCCCTTAAGTAACTAGACCAGCGGGCTGGGTATTTATGTTTCCCCTGTGTAACGTGGACACGAGCCAGGTTTCTTTAAAATGTCCTTCACGAAGCATCCCTCCACATAGGGAGGTAGTCCTTGAGATTCTTTGCCTTTAGCAGTTACCCTAACCTAATCCTAAGTCACGAGGCCAAATTAAGAGAAAGAGTAAGAACTTTATGAACTTTATTGAAATAAATAACAATGGAGAAAAACGGCTAGAATTAGCCTACAAGTTAAAAGACAGGAATAAGGCAAAATTCTTCTAAATATGCTAGAAATATCGCCAATCAACAAAACAGCTGATAGAACAAATTTTGAATCAATAAATATCGATCAAGAAGCCTGAGAGCAAAATAGTCACGGCTTAGAAATAATCAAGAACCTAGTAGAAATGACACGCGCGTTCATAGCCTCTTGTTCACAGTGTTGTTATAGAGAAAGGTTTAGCAATTCTGGAAGGCTGGAGAAAATTCAGACCTAAAACTTAAAAAAAAAGTTTTCCGGGAGCAAAATATCACCAGTTTGGCAATTAACATCCAAACATAACCACATTAATGACAAAAATATTCTCTAAGTCTCACATGATGGGTTCCTGGCCCATCTCCAATTGCATATGAATTGTTCTTATAAGTCAAGCGTCAACCAACTCAGAATTAAAAAGTCAACAAATACCACACTGCTGGATAATTGCTAAGGATGGACGACACTAGCAACCATAGCAACCACAAAATAAAAGGAAGCAAAACGTGGAAAATATGAATAAAGTGCGGCGTACAGTAAGATGAAGTGTGCGCATCCAAAGTTTCTCACATGTTTGTCTAGTGATAGCGCTGACAGAAAATTTAGAGCATTTAACGCGTGCGGGAAATTGTTGTACCAAGTAAACGTTTTACGGAAAGGATTTAATTGTCGGTCATTAAAATTTCGGTATGTCTTTCTGATATCATTTAGATGATTTTAAGTTTGCAATATTATTGAAAAGATTAAAGAATTGCGAAAAATAACAGATGTTGCCAAGGAGTTCAACATCGTCCACAGAGTTGTTTCACGGCTGTGTAATACATTTAAAACAAGCAGAATGCATAGTCAGCTTCACGGGGAGGTCTTGTTACATGTACGACGCTGCAGGAGTCAGATGTAGTGCCCTATAGGCAAAACGAAATCGGAGCACCACAGCTCAGCAGGTGCGAAAGGGGTTTCTTGTGTCAACGGACATCGGATTTCCCGAAAAACTGCAGCCGGATGCACGCAGACATGTTGCATGTGTCCCATTGTTCAGACAGCACCATATCGTCCGTCTACAATGGTGTCGCGAGCTTCTATGTTGAACTGAACATTTGGCGAGAAATCGCCCGTTTGGCGACAATATTGGCGATATGCTACAGACTCATGGCGAACGTTCTGGAACGAATTCTTACTGGTTTAGCCCAGAACGTTCTCGAACACAAGCCAAAATCTATAGAAACCCTGCTGGTACGCGGAAACGAGTCAGTGCGGAGTCTATCGTGTTGATAGTCAGTCAGTGAGAGAGTGCCGAGTTGGTCTTCGAGTGCATCGAGAGAATCTCTTAGAGTATCGCGAGGTTAGTGCATCGTCGAGTTTCAACTTAGAGTGTGTTGAGCTCCGGGAACTACTGAACCGAGTCGGGAGCTGTCCTCTAGTGTATCGTCGAGTGCATCGCGAGTTGTAGTGTGGAGAGTCTCGAGAGTACGACTGGGAGTTCCGAGAATGACCGAGCAGAGTCGGGAGGTGTACTCTGGTGCTTTGCTGTGAAGCTGTCTCCACCGTTATAACCTAATAGGCTGGAGGCTGTGTCGCTGATTGTCTCAGCGTGTTTATAGTAGTTCTTCGACGACTGTAAACGTGGTTTTGGAACTGTCTTGTAAAACACTGGCTAATAAAGTGTGTTTCGATACTTCATCAAGTGTCGTTAATCACCCCAAATCCACGAATCCCTTAATTTCCGTACGTACTTAAAGAAAAACGTAACAATATTAAATTTTATAAAATTTAATGCGAAATTTAAAGAGAAATTCAAAAATTTATCTTGGCTTATTGTTTTCAGTTTGCGCCAAGAATAATTCACTTAGACAGCTTCTTAATTTACAGCAACCTATTTTCTTTAACTTTTTTTCATTGCAGACGAACGGAAAAAAAGTCATCGTTCATACTTTCACGTAATTTTAACAAAGTGCGTAAACCACATTTGGCGTTATTATTGCTTATAAAAAACATTCTAAGTTTCAAAACGCGTAAATATGTAAATTCATGTATATCTTAGAAAATTTCGAATAAAAAATAATTTTTTTGCAGGTGTGCCTAAAAATACATCTACATTAAGATGATGGGAAAAATTTTATAGGTTATAATTCAAAATGTTTTTCGAAAAATTTATAAAAATTATTTAAAAATACAAATTTGAAAAATAAATCATAAAAAATGTGGGAATTTTTGTTTGGAATGAGCCTAAATTTCGAAATGTGAAAGAAAGAATTATTAACATTCAGGAGCTAAAATTAGAGACCTAATATTTTAAAAACTTCTCGTGCGATTTTTTCGAAACTTGGCAATCTGGCATAATGTGAGTTGTAGAATCGAAGTAGGGAAAAAATTGGCATGTCATTTCAGAAAAGTCCGATTTTGTGTCAAAATACGTTTATTAGAACAATGCTATATATAAACCTAATACATATCCTAAGTCTCACTTTCGAGACATGAAAAACGCAAGTTGAATTTAGTCAATCGACCCAGTAAAACGGGACATATAGAATTGTCCCCCCTTTTTTTTGCGCAGTGTACCTCCAAGTTTAAGCTGATTTTTTAAAAATATATTCTTGAAATACCGCTGAAACATTACATTCCAAACAAGCTATAAATGGAGATAATTTTGATAACGTTTCGCAAGGAGAAATACCTCTCCTTCCCCCTAAAAGACGTCCTGACTGCATCATGAGAATAGTTTCTCCGTCAGGACATGCCTAATAATGATATATAATGTTATGGTTACTTCGAAGGAAATTATTAGGTAGTTTCTAGATTTTCATCCATGAAGCCAGACCTCGAAGCTTGCAATTTCTAGGCTTTTCTAACACTTAAATGAGAGTTAAAAAAGACGGAAGTATAACACAGACTAGGAAACGAAACTACAAACACTATCTTACATTGGCTCTCAGAAAATGGTCTGCATTTTACGAAATCCCAGAAATGATGTAGAGACTGTAAAGGCAGCTATTTCGAAAATGAAATCCACACTAAAATCGTAAGATTAGGGCTCTGAATAGTGATCTGTGTTCACTTATTTTCGGAAAGCAGCCATTGTAAGAACATTTATGATTACATTATGATTTATGAACATTATGATTTTTTTATTTATTGCTTAAAATTATTTTTAAAGCAATCTTTTATTTTATTAAAATTTCTAGTCATAAATGATAACAAACCCTGCATTTCTCTTTTGAATTTTATGTATTAGGTATCAGTGATGAGTGTCTCAAAAACAGTTAATTGAAATGATATATTTTGCTGCTCACTGCTCTTTTAATTATAACAGCAATCTGGTTATTCCTAGCTATTCGAAATGTCAAATCTTTTAATGTTAGGCGGACGTAATTTTTAACTCAACGATAAAAAATATATCTTGATCATAGACGGCGAACCTGTGGTGACTAAAAAACTGTTTCTGGACTAACGCGATTTAAAAATGATATCATCATTTTATATGGCTATAAATTATAAGTTATTTTTTAAAAAATCGTTACAACGTGTTCAAGTATAATTTTGCTCCACATGAAAGAATCTCGTCAACAAATGTGATTCTTCCTCACATTCGCGGACTCTTTATAGATGACCCAATTTTAGGATTCTCTCATCTCTACCCGTTTCTTATTTGCCCATGAACTCACAATTCCAAAAATACAAATGAAATGCATTTCGCTGTATTAGTAAGTAGAGAGAAGTGATAAGGAATACATTATTGTTGTGCGTAACGATTCACTTATATTACTTAAGCCAATCATTATGCGTTTTGTGTTGGCAAGCTGCAATTCGTTGAATATTTGCATGAACTTCCGCCCTTTTTTTCTGTGGAATAATAATTATTTATTTGCGTAGTCGGTTGCGGCAAAGCAAGCGAGAGCCATCACGCCCAAAGGAAGGGATGCTATCCAAAAGGAGTTTCTAATGTCACATTCGCATATCCTCGCATTTCTTTCGACCAGTAGCTGATGACCTCTACATTGCTGTTCTGTAAGCAACTTCCTGACTGATTTTACATCTTTTATGGACTTTTTCATTGATTGTCTCTTTAATGCTATGCTTTTATTTTCATTAGTCTGGCATAAGCCCTCGGCCCAGGAATCCGTTCCTCGTGGCCTGCGGCCACCTTACAGTTTCCAAAGGAAACTAATTGGTATCCGCGTTACGTCCAATCATCACGTAGACAACCTATTTCCTGGTATTCGAACCAGGGTAGAAATCTCAATGTTCAGCAGCCTTATCGATTCCGCCACTGGTGGACTCGCATAACGAAGAAAAGAAAATTAAAAACTATAATGAATTGATGGACCTCAAATGGATTTCCAAATTAATATTCTTTATGATTTTTTCTTACATTTAAATGAATAAAGACCAAAATGTAAGGAGTTAATAAGATAACTATCAAGTTCATTAGTTAGAAGCAACTGAAAATGTGTAACGGAACGAATTTTCTTCGTCTAAAGCGAATGGATCAAAAGATCCATTTGTGCAAATACTAAAAGTAAAAAATAAAACTAAACATAAAAATACTTTTAATTTCTGCTGATTTAGCAGCAAGGTCATGTATTTAGTACTTTCTAAGCTCAGACCAAGTTTAAAAAACTCTTAAGTTAAAAATTTGGAATTCTGTCATTAAATATTTCTGTAGCCTCCGCATAGGCAATGAACTTAAATAAACTGACAATACTGTAATATATGGGGCCTAATAATTTAAATCTGCTGGAAAAGAAGGAAATTCAATTAATAATACTTGAGTCATTTTAAAAAGAACTGATTTCTTACACTTTTTGTCCCCATTTTAGCAAGATCTAAAATTTTCTGTTTAGCTTGCGCTAGAGTCATATGTGGATCCAATGTTTTCAAGAATCTGCTTTGTGCTGCAAACTGGGGATACACATTTTCTTCAAAGTTCTTTTTCGTATGATCTGTAAATGGCGGATGATCTATCACCACCATTTTTTCGATAGCATGCGGCTGGGAAAAAGAAAAAAGTTGATTGAGCACATCTTTTGGACACTTGCCGTAATAATAAATGTTAGTATAAATGTATATATATATAAGATATAAATATATGATGGAAATTTATTAACAAATTAAACTTAATTGGAACAAATTGACAAATGACCTTTTAATTACCAATTTTATATTAACATACAACCTCTTCAAGGTATCTGCATTTTTTCTCCAGTAACCATATTGCGAAAACTCTTGTCCAGTCGCTGTGCAGGATTAAAACAATGCGCTGAGAGATTATAAATAATACTGCAACTATTACGCACACACTTTTGCTGCCTACGCTTGCTAGCTAAAGGACGTCTCTTGTTTGGCTTCTTCTGTTCGTTATTAAAAGCGTAATACGTCGTAATTAAAATTGTCGGGTGCAGATTATTCCCATTGAGCTCTGCCATGCCATAGAGCAATCAACAAGTAATAAAAAGTATGCTTTGATTATCAGTTGAATTTATAATTCTTTCAAATGCGCCTGGCATCTTCTACTACGTAATCGATATTTCAGTGATCGAACATGAATACATTCGCGACTGCGTAAAAATTGATGTCTTCCCTACTCAAGCACTCATCTGTAGTCAAATTATTTGCAAGGAAATAAAATTTTCGTAGCATATATATATATATTCCTTGTGCGTCTTTTTACCACCCGCGAAGCTATACCCAATGCTTATCATTAATTAAGGAAAATCACAAAAATGACGATTATTAAAAAAGTTACATGTAGAATTCAATGAAACTGAACCACAGTATACAACACCTAGTAACGTATAAATAACATGAAAAAAAAATTAACAACAACGACAAAATTAGTCGCCAAAATCATCGCCAGCTGGTCCCTATCTCGCCAATCAATTATATTTTATTTACAAATGTTCAATCGGAAGTGATAGTTGACTTTATACTCGCGCTGGTCATATAGTTCGACCGTCTCAAACCCAACCCTGTCTGGCATTCTGCCAAAACACATAGACTCGTCCAAAAGGGGCGTTGTTAGTTGCTGTGACGTGAAAAGTCATGTGAAAGTCTTCTCTTCTCCGGAAGGAGATATGCTGGAGGGAAAGAAAGTTCCATCCTTCCATCCTATTTTGAGAATAATTCGGTCCGAATTGCGCATGCGTGTTTGCGCTCATGGTCGCGGATGAGGCGGTCGAACTATACCAGCTTTTTTTTAATACTTTTTATGCACTTTTACACTAACGAATTTACGCATTGCCATAAATTCAAGTAGTTCTTAATCATACAAAACTCACGGAGTTTACTCACTGACTTCACTGCAAAGATTTGTTTCGTTTCAAATAATCGCGCGTTACTGACTGTTAAGCACATTTGACCTTTAGGCTGAAGGAGAAATCCTCCAACGAGAATTTAAAGTTAAGTAAGAATGCAACCTTAGTCGGTGGTCGATTCGAATAAAGCTGTTTCCATTTTAAAAACGATTAAACAAGGTATCTCTACTCTCTTGGAGAAAAATCTGCAGCAAACTAACGTTGCTCTTTCGCCCGATATTTGTTTTGTTACAGTTTAACACCTCGGAGAGTTTGCTATTTATATTTCAAAAATCAAAAAAACATTTAAAAATTTATAAAATAAAAAATTGCAAATTTTAATAAACTCCAATTACCCAATTTTTAAGACTATGATTTTATATTTTTAAAATTTGAATTTGGAACTTCGTATTTCTATTCCAGATTAATACCTAAACCAATTTTAAGCTAAACAGTTACCATTAACCCTTTTTAAGGCACAGAAATAAGAATGTCAAATGATAGGAAAAATGGATACAAAATTCATAAATAGTATAGTAATGCTACATGAAGATTTGGACACCTATTATAACAAGAAAGACTTGATTATACAAAACATAGCTGTGCATTTATTTCACTGGATCTCTTGCGCACAAGGTTTGCAGCAGATCCCTCAAATGAGAATCCATTTTATTTTGCAAAGACACTAAATCCTCTCCTGAAAAAAATATAACACCTCTTTGATACCTTTAAAAGTTTCCCCTAGGAGAGGAATAAACTCTGTAATTTGTGTTCTAAAATGTACGTTATAAATCAGGAACTCGAAGCTCTAAAAGCATTCTAAAGCACTCAGCTTGCTGAGAATCAGCTTATGTTAGACAATGAAAACATTCCTTTTTTCCTTTCCCAAGTTTCTTTTATTAAGTCACGGTAAACTTAACAAAAGCTCCGAACATCGAAGAACTATATATATATATATATATTATATGGTTACTATATACATGGTTGAATCAACTCCATACTGAAATTTTGGTATTCTTCAT
>KK117367.1:330634-346111 GCA_000611955.2 Stegodyphus mimosarum
AAATATATATGTAATATAAATTATATATTATTATAATTTAATACATGTATAAATATGCATATATCTATAGCAAAGACGCCCTCTAAATATCAAGATTTGATCTCTGTATCTCGAAGATTAAAAATTACTAATTTGAGTAACGATTCTAAAGTCTGACGATATATATCCGACACCTAATGAATTGAAGCTCTCTGACATATAACAATTGCTTCTTTTCTTCACTGATGTCGGATCAGTCAACTGTAATGCAGAAAAAGGTGTAGTCATGAAATTTCTGATGAAAGAAATTCGGAACTTGCTGAAGTTCGTCGTCGATTCTTCTCGTATTTGCAAAGCAGAATAACTCATCCGTCAATGCTTAAGAGGTATGACAATATTCGTGAAATCTGAAAAGCCATCAAGGATGACAGCCCGGAGATCGGTCGAAGAGTATCACTGCAAGTAAGTCCATACCACACAATGCGGGATAGGTGATTTTGAATAAGTTAAGTCACAATACAAGTATCATCATTGTTCGCTTCAGTTTTCATGAAGTTTTCTGTCGATGAGTCTCCGAAACAACTGAATGTTATTGTTTTTTTTTAATCAAAAAAATATCTCTGTCAGGCCAACGATAATTTTATTTGCCAAATGTCTCACTCCGTTGTATCTTCTGATCGAGATTGTTCTACTGCATGGATAACTTTCTTAGACAACGGAAGCCATCCAAAACGATACGAAGACAAGTTAGTGACAGATACTACAGGATTACTTCTACCACTGCTTACAGGAATATCAGGGTTTCTGAAGCGAGTGTTCGTGTTATGATGGGTGTTACTTTAAAAGGTGACTAGCACTTTGACTGCCAATCACGCGCCAGCGCGTGATGTAGAGTGATGTCTCAGTAGCCAGTCACGCGCTGGCGCGGGATGTGGGGTGATGTCTCAGTAGCCAGTCACGCGCTGGCGCGGGAAAATCTTTCACTGATTATTCATTCTCCAGTTCAGTTGGCATAGCATGCAGGGTTTTTCTGATGGAATTGGCATGGAGTAATGATTAGAAAGTGCGTATAAATAATTGTGGTTTCGAAATTAATATTTTATTTTTTTATTAAAAAAATATTGTGATATGAGTTGTTCGGATGATGGTGCAGGGCCTTCGCGTCCCAAAAGAAGAAAAATTCAAAATAATAAGGTTCTAACAAATGAAGAAATAGTAAATTTGTTGGCTGAATTATCAGACGAGTACCCGAGTGATTTTAGTTATAATAGTGACAGTGACGAGGAATTCTTTCCTCCCACTCATGGCCATGATATTTCGGATTCGGAAGACGACGATGATGATGATGAAGGAGAAGAAGAAGAAGAGAGTCGCGCAAGAGGCTGCATGTCAGCAAGATGATTCAACTATGGTGGAAAACATAGTTTGGGAAAATGATTCTACATCTGTGAAACAATTCCCTTTCATGAAATCTGAGTGTTTGCTCCAACCTGTTTCAGGTAACAATCCTATAGATTTCTTTCGCCATTTTCTCGATTTTTCTGGATAGCAAAACAGTACAATTACGAGATATCAATTGAGTATGAAATATTAAATGCACATGCTCTTACATTTTTACTTTTCCGGCATAGCTTTTTCTTCAAATAAGTGTGCTGCATTGCATGGGGAAATAAAACAATTTTAATTACAATTCTACTAAAAATAGCAAATTAAATACAAAATCCATAACAATATATATATAATGAAAAAATATTGCAAAATAAATTAAAAAATAGTATGTTAAAATTCATCTTATGTTCATTTCAGAATAAACATTTGCAAAAACTAAATAATGGAAGCACAGTGGTAAATTGCCATTAAAAGGAGACAAAACATGCCAAAACCAAAAATGAAATAAAAAAATTACGTTTTTTCCTGCATTGTAATTGGTCCAACAAATCACAATTGAGCATTAGTCCAACAAAAGGAAATAAAAAAATTAAAATTAAGTTAAACTATTAGTTTATCATAATTTCCATATCGAAAATAGCATAGTTTTAACCATGCGCTTATATTAATTGTTAAAATTTCTTCTGCAGAATTTCTGAAGGCATTTGTAAGAGAAATAATGTACTTTAAGTTATTATTTCTGTTTTTTAAAAAGCCCATGGCACTGGGACAATAAAAAAAATCAGGAAGACCTTTCCAAAAGAGGTAAACGAAAAAAACTGAAGAAAGGACAAACTGTAGCAAAGTATGCTAATGGTGTGATGATTGCAAAGTGGAAGGATAAGAGAGACGTCACTTACATTTCCAATGAATATAAGAATGATATGATGGAAAAGGCAAACAAAAGAGGTGAAATTAAATCGAAACCTCTACCTGTAATTCAATATAATAAATTTATGACAGGTATTGATAAGCAAGATCAGATGCTTGCCTATTATCCTTGTGAGAGAAAAACAATTAGGTGGCCCACGAAAATATTCTTGCATATTTTGCAAATGATGATGCACAATTCCCACTTTATTTATAATAAGTATTCTAATGGAAATACATCGCTGTATAACTATCGCTTATCCGTGATACGAAGTTTACTGAAAGAGCCATCTGTTCTTAGTGCTCTTGTGCGTAATCAGTCTGAATCTGAACATTTGCTCAGTACACGGGAAGAAAAAAGAGCCGGAAAGATTCTAAGAAAGCAATGCAAAAGTTGCTATTCCGAAGGAAAACGTAAAGACACAATATATGTCTGCAAATTTTGTGAAGGATCTCCTGGTTACTGCTTAGATTGTGCAAAGATAATACATAAATAACATTCTAAATGTATCCTTTGTAATAATGCGATTGTGATTTTCTTGAAATAAATTCATTTGTAATATGTATAATTGTTGTGATACAGTTTTATACAAAAATAATGCTTACTGTCACTTATTTTTCTTATTTTGATTCACTTTTTACATGTCCCGCACCAGCGCGTAACGTGGCATTTGGCGAAAAATTTGACATGTAGTGCCAATTACGCGCTGGCGCGTAATTATAAAATTCTTCAATGAAAAGCTTAAATAATACTTAGGTATCACATATTTATCTTTTATTACTGTTTTTAAGTCATATTTCATACAATAAATATGTTGGCATCTGGGTACAATCTACTTCCATGTGAAGGCATTAACTATCAATCTAACTCTAAGTGACTGGCAGTCAATGTGCTAGGTAACAATTTTTAACATTTCTATAAAACTGCCATACAAGCATTTCCAGCGACGTTTTTGAGTGTAAAGCAAGTACAAGTCGTTGTCCTTTAGAAAGCCCTTTGTAAAATTATCTCCACTTCTAAAAGCTAAGAATCCTTTATTCCCTTGAAAGCTTCGCTATCATAACCATATTTATTAACACGCTTACTATATTAACTCGACGTATTTTCGGCATTAAAATTCTTTGCTTTTTTATTTTAGAATTAAATTAAAAGAATTTTTTTTCCTAATGCATATTCTTGCGGTGTAAGCGGCGGGCTGACAATCAGCAATTCCACAGTTCGAATCCAAGAGAAGGTATATCTGTTTTTTCCGACTTCTTGCTCGAAAAGTCTTAATAGGTTCTATAAAATATCGAAATGTTCGGCTTTTAATTTATGTGGTGAGAAAGTATGACATTTTTAAAACCTTTGCAACAAGAAGATAAAAAAAAAGGTACAAGTATTTCAACTTACTATATCCAGTGCAATCAAGTAAGCGATGGTAGACGAAAAGCTGTGAGTGATAAAAACAACTTTCTCTAAATTATGGTCTCTGAGAAACATTTTGACATCTTCTGCCATTAAGTATGAGTCGCATTCTTCAGAGGAAGCACTTTCGCCATGGTTTCTCAAATCTAGACAATACACCTAGAATTATAAAAAATTCAGTAATGAAATACTGGTGAACAGAAGACAGTTAAGAGTCAGATGTTGCTTCAAGGATCGTTGGAAACACTGAATATGGTGCGCTTAAAATGATGCCGTTTTGAAAAAAGGTTATGCTTGGAACACGCTTCTACGCTTTTAAGTTTATCTCAGTGTTATGTGAATCGATAAGCTCCTGCAACATTTTTTAAGGCATTGCGTGTATGAAAATTAATGTTTTAGAATAAGGATGAAATTAAATTTATACGATAAGGGCATACTTTTATTTTTGATAAACTTAAAGAAATTCATGTACCTTTATTTTTGGTAAACTTAAAGAAAAAGAAATTCATTTGCCTTCAGAACCGTTCTGGATTTTCATATAAAACTGAAGTCAATACATGTATCGTCTCGTTATCAAGGTTTTTTAGCTTCTGAAGAAATTCCTGAGTTAGATCTGCAAAACAGCCTGTTATCTTCAAAATCCTGTTGTCTTAACGAGTTTTATTGCTCCTTTCAGATCATGGTCTGGTCTATTATTTAATTATCTGAGAGTGTATTGTATCCTATTTGCAGCTTTTAAATAGAGAAATAATTATAGTATGAGAAGTAGTCTTACAAAGCATATTTGTATGGGAAGAAAAAACATAATTTTGAACAAATATAAGGAGATTTTTTTAGCGATTCGAAACTCCCGTAAAATAATATAAGAACTATAAGACGGGAATATGAACCTAACACGTGGAACGGTGAAAAAAATTACATTATTTACTTGTATTTTGATTGCGCATTTGATGATTTTGTCCGTCAAGTAACTACTTTCTGGTTTTATGAACAGAACTTCAGTTGAATTTTTCTCATTGATTGAAACTTCTATCGAAGAAAATCCAAACCTGTAGTAAGTGTATATGATTTTATACTAGAGCTTCTGTGATAATTGGAATGATGTCATAACTGAGGCGATATAATATAGAGAATATAATATGAGATATTGTGTGTCATCAGAATGACAATCATATCAATATTATACAAGTGTAGTCTGTGCCGACTGCATGTTTATTACGTAAATACTGACTGATAGATATGGTACCTTAACAATAAATGGATTTTGAAATTATAGAAAAATCTTCCAAGTGTACATGCATGTTCACTTACCGAAACATTCTTTAAAATTTTTCCATTACGATTACCTTTGAATTTCAACTTCTTGCTAGTGTCTACTTTTAGAACATATTTCAGCAACAGCAATTGAAACAAGCTAGCCTACTTCTGGTAGTTTGCTAAAATGTTTTATTTAAAATTATCGGAGAAAGATCTAGAGCAGTGATTCTCAACCTTTTTCTGTCGCGGTACACTTTTAACGATTTCAAAATTTGGCGGCATACAAAGAAAAAGATAAGTTTAAAAGTTGTTTACTTACCTGTAATACATTGTGTAAAATAGTTTATGATAATAATTTTGAATGTAAAATAAAGTATGTACTACAAAAACAGCAGTACGTTTATTAAGGGGTTAACTACAAGTTAATAATAAGAATACTTTTAACTAGAAATTTAAGCTTGATGTTTTTTGATAATTTCATTTATATTGGGTCGTAAAAATGACAATGATACTCTCATATCGTCTTCAACATTTAGCAGTTTCGATCTTTTATTTGCTTTTATGTTGGTTAATACTGAAAATCCGAATTGATACAAATAAGATGTAGAAAATTGTAATAATATTTTTAAAGCTTTTTTGGCCATCATGGGATAATCGCATCTAATGTTAATCCAAAATGAATTAATTGATTCTTCCGAATATTTTAAAATTAAATCTCGATTATTAGAAGGCGAAATTAGTTCTTCCCCCCTCATTCAAAGTTAATTCAATACAGAAGTATTCGTTATCACAAATGGATTACAAACCCCATCAAATTTGTTTACATCTAAATTTGGGAAATTATGAATAATTCTCTCCTCTAATGTTGTCAAATGGTCAATAACAATTTTATGGATAGCTTTATCAAATTCTTTTGGAACTGACTCAAACTTTTGCAAATTGCCTTCCTGAGCTTTATTCTTCCATAAAGTTATTTATTTTTGGAATTCCACTAGTTTATTTCTTGAGTTTAATATATTTCCTTTCGGCTTTTGCATATTTGAATTTATGTTATTAAAAATAACAAAAATATCTGATAAGTAAGCTAATCTCCCATCTTCAACAATCAGAATTTCTCAATTTAAATTATATACTGAACACGCGCGAAAATGCTCCGAATTGCGCTTTCCTCCGGGGCACAAAATCGGCTTGGATACCAAAATTGTCTTAAAAACCGAATTTCGCCAATTCTCATCAGCACCGTATACTCGGATTAAACCCATTATAATTACTATATACATTTCTAAAATTTGGCTGCACACTTTAAGGATCTGGCGGCATGCAAAAGTGCCGTGGCACAGTGGTTGAGAATTACTGTTCTAGAGACTAGTTTCTGCCTTTAAAGTATAAATAGAAAACGAAAAAAATTGAAAGATAATATTGTGTGAATCGAACAACCTGAGAAAGTGGCGAAGTTTATTTTTCATTTCATTTACTATGATACATAAAGATAACGCTGATGTTGGTTTCGTTATTTTACTATTTTTCTTTTAAACCTTTCAGCTTTTTTTCATCACATGATTTTAAATACGTCAGCAGACAATGTTTCTTGTCAGTCTCCTCGACGTTGCCTGCAGTGGTATTATTGTGCACTATGAGACTTAAAGCTAAGATCTTCCTTCCTCCCATAGAGAAAATAATCGAAGTTCTGTGGCAATCGACACTTATTGGGTCTCTAGAGCAGCGTTAATTAAATTGTGGGTCTCGATCACAGTTGGGGGGCACGAAATTTTATTCAGATACATAATTTAAAGACTTCCATTAATGAGATTTTTAAAGAAATGACATCAGTTGGCATTAATGAAAATAATCACCTGCCGTATAAAGCCAAAATGGAATTCAGTTATTATTTATTCTTATTCAGTTTGTGGAAACTCGAGTCCCTCGAATTTCCACAAAAATTCTTGACTGAATTCTGGGTCGGAGCTAGAAATTAATCTGCCACAATTTTTTAAAATGGCATTAAAGTTTTTTTTTCTATTCAGCACCACATAACAAATGATTTTTTCAGCTTATTAAATCCAAATATCGCTCAAAGCTGCAAAAAGTGCTTACGTGCAGCAGTGTCAAATATTGCATTAGGATTTACTGTGTTATGCAGAAAAAACAAGCTTACTTGTCTTTGTCTCAACGTGATTTTTATTTTATTTAAATTTATATACTTGAAAGAAAAAATAAGACTACTTCTTTTCATATATACTATATAAATTACCAAAGAAATAATTTTGTCATAGGAAAGTATCTATTTTTTATCTTTATTCTACATTTACTATCTGGATTCGCGAAAAAATGTCGATGATGAGAAGGGTGTCATGAATGAAAAAAGTTTAAGAAACGCTGTTCTGTAAAGCAGGAAGGACAAACCTACAACAGATGGCACGCGACAGACATTTCGGTGGTACGCCACAGGTACATATTAAATTGACAGAATTTCAAGTTCTACGTGAATGAACAAATTTGTCAAACCTGGTAGAGCAGTGTAGAGTTCGGATTCTAAATATTACATCCAAAAGTTATAAGGTGTTTTCTTCCTCCTTTTCGTATGCCTTTGTGGTGTAATTGGAAGCATACTCAACGCGTATGCGAGAGGTCCAGAATTCAAATCCCGGCAGGATCCAGGCTCGGCATGAGTTTTACATATTTTTCCCATGTCTCGCTCCCCCCCAAAAAAACCTAATAACTTTACAAAGTCAGAAAACTTAATCCTTGAATAATGTAACGATTTATCACAAAAAGTTTCGGTCATAAAAATATTTGCAATAGCATTGTTTACAATGTTTGGTTTCTCATAAGCTTGTGATCAAATGTTTCGGTAAATGAATTCTATAAAATCGACTTAAGAAACCGTCTTGGTTCTGCTTAAGTAAATCTTGTGTAGTATTAAAGGCAAGTTATGGAGCAAATATAAATGATATACACTCATGTCCATAAATTAAGGATAATGCAAAATCAGGCAAAGGAAGAGTTAGAAGCAAAACAAATTTGACTTATTTATAAAGCTTATTTATTAAACAAAAGGCAAAGAGCAAAAAATATAAAGCTTATTTATTAAACAAAAGGTAAAGAGCAAAAAATGATGCTATATGTTTGATATTATTAAAAAAATTAGCGATTTTTTCTCCCTGGAGCAAATTACAAAAAAACTATTAACAAAAAACCAATATTACATGGTTGGTATGATTGTTAATACATTTTTTGTCTCCCAGACGATGCAACACAGTCCGTACAACACCTAGGCATGCTGAGTATCAAATTATCGATCTGATCTTGGGGAATATTACACCACTCAAAAAGCAATGCTCTCCGAAGTTCCGGTAGACATGTAGGAAGAGGTTCACGGGCTGCAACTCGGGGACCAACCATGTCCCACACGTGTTCCACTGGATTCAAGTCCGGTGAGAATGCTGGCCAGTCCATACGGGTGATATCCTCCGATTGAAGGCATTCGCTTACGATGTTTGCACGGTGAGGATGGACGTTGTCATCCATAAACACAAATTGTGCGCCCATGGCGCCCCAAAACAAACGTACATGCTGTTCCAGAATGACGTCCCGATAGATTTGGTTTGTCATGGTTCCAATTTGAACATGCAGGTCAATTCTGGAACCCAGAATAATTCCACCCCAAACGAGCATACCTGCACCACCGTAACGGTGTCGTTCAATGATGTTTTCTTGGTGGTAACGAGTACCTGGAGCTCTCCATATGAAAGTCCGGCGAGAATCAGACTGCAAGCTAAACCTGGACTCGTCGGAAAACATCACACAAACCCACTGTTGCGGTGTCCACAATGCATGCTCTCTACTCCAGACTAACCGCAGGCGACAATGAGTTGCACGAAGTAGAACGCATCTGACAGGTCTACGAGCATATAGACCAATCTGCCCTAAGCGTCTGCACACGGTCTGCCTTGAAATTGTCATACCAGTGGCTGAAGAGAGCTGACGAGACAGGTCTGAGGCTGTGTTCCGCCTGTTTCTTTTGGCAGTAACTGCCAAATACGGGTCCTCATTCGGCGTTGTAACTCTGGGGCAGCCTGTGCTGTAACGTCTACTCACATTACCATCATCTTGGAATTGTTGCCAAAGCCTAGAGATGATACTCTGGGCAATTCCAAGTTCGTCTGACACTTCCAGTTGGGTACGCCCACATTCCAGACGGCCGATAATTCTACAACGTAAAAAATCATCCAAATGCCTCCTTTGTGTCATAACTATTCGGTTACTGCACTGAAATGCTTATAAAGCGCCTGCGAACAATTTGACTTCTTTGCCTATATTCCTCATATATCACTCTCTTACACTCTCGTCATTGTGACGTACCATCGGTGTCATCTGGTTACTTTCTGAAATTTGCATATGATTCTTGAAGATGTGTGTAGTGATTTTACAGGTGATATATTTATTTTAGAGTTCGGTTTCCGCGTGACTCCGAATTATTCTTAATTTATGGACATGAGTGTAGCTTAATAAGCTTGAGCAACAAGGTGTCGAACTAAATTGGATTTAAATGCCTGCAGTGTTTGAATGCAGTGGTGTAATATTTGTTTATAATATTAAATGAATGTATTTTGAAAAGTAAAAAGTATATATTAAGCGAAGCGTCTTAAAGAGGACGCCATTTTAGAAGTGAAAGAATAAAGGCAATTAATAATGTATTTTAAACTTTATTGATATTTCTAATTTTTCATACTATAAAAAAATTAAAAACACCTAATATTGATTAGCTTTGTTTTTTTTTTCACTTACAATAAAGCGTGTTCGCTTTATGAAACTTTACATAATCCTAATATTAAACGGAAGTATTTTTAAATTACTGTTTTATTCAATTTACATTTGATGTAAGTTAATAATAACTATACAGGAAATATAGTTACAAAATTTAATTCGGTAATTTGAAGTAAAAGCAGGGTTTTAAAGTTAAATAAAAAAATATAACAAGTGGCACACTGGACACCTGAAAATAATCAACCGTAATTTAACTGGCACATTAATCGAAAAAAGCTCGCCATCTCTGCTCTAGAGCCTCATTTGCAAATAGTAAAATACTTTATTATTAAATAAAACATCAAATTTATTTATACGTTTCATCGAGCAAACGTATGAAAAAATCAATCGGCCATTTCTTTGCTTTTCATTTTTTGAAAAATAAATATTACAGGTGCTATTCCATTAGAGCGACGTCAGTTAAAAATGAGAAGAAAACAATGCTACGACGCGAAATATCGAGGCTCGAGAATTTAACGTTTGAAATATCGTGGCTCGAGATTTCCAGTTTTCAACTGAAATATCATCACATGTTATGTCTTTTGCCCTATTTCATCATTTCTTTTAGTACGATGTACTAAAAAGTTTGTTTTTAGTCAAAAGAAGTTTTTAGTTAAAAGATGTTTTTAGTATCATGGACTACATAATTTGGAAATTACCTAATCACGAAGAGCTGCGTAAGATTCCTTCAGGACAAAGGAATAATTCACGGCAATTGATTTTGTTCTCAAAATCATTCGATGTTGGCTTTTAATTCAAACAGTTTTAATAACTTGGCAACAACTGGTGGCAAAAAAAAAAGGTGGCTCATTTTTAACTGACGCTGCTCTAACAGAGTAGTACCATATTATAATATGACTATATGAAAAAATAAATGTAAATACTTTAAAAATAAATTACATTAAAAAATCTGAAAGCTTTCAGATTTTATATTACGCCTACAGGGGCGTTTTTAACGTTTTGTGTGTTACCTTTATTTATTAAATATCATCTTCTACGTGTTTAAACCAAAAAAGCCTTTTTAACAGCAACATCGCAAAATAATTTAAAAAGAGCGTATCTTTAGAATTTCGGATACACAGGCTCGCGAGCTGGGAATAAAAATGTTTTTATTCGTACAGCATTGCCATTGCTCGCTTTGAAATCGTTAAGTTTCTTTATCAAAAACTTATAAATGCTTTACAAAATATGAAATAGATAAAAAAATAAATTCCAAATTCCGAATTTGGGCTGCAAGATGACCATATTCGGGTGGAGACGTACGTTATTCAAAATTGGATGGCTCTAGGTACTATTGTTTTATCACAACGCGAGAAACATACATACATTTATGAATACATTTATTTATTTATTATTTAATTTCTTTAAATATAGTACAGGACGATAATATTCGGTGACAACAATTTTAAAAGTGATTTAGAGTTCTAAAGTTTTCGACGCAAAATGCGAAAAGGAAATTAATAGCCCTTCTGGGCTAACGCCCTTTGGGCTAAGAAATATTTTAAGAATTATTATTAGTTAAATACAAATGTTCGGTCCCATCCTATCTTGTAACATTCACTTGGCTAGACGGCTCTGCGACGCCCCCCAAAAAAATCGAGCAGAACCCCTGTAGGCCGATCCAATCTGTTTCGGCCCATCCTATCTTGTAACATTCACCTGGCTAGAGGACACACCCTCCAAAAACATCGAGCAGAACCCCTGTAGACCGCGACAAGAACGGTTGACCCCTTGTTTGGCTCCTACGCCATGTTGTGTAACAGCCATCAGTGCTGAAAAGAGCATGCTGCTGTTATCATTACGGCCCCTGTGCCTTACCATTTATAAATAAACTTTTTATAATCAATACAGTCCACTATATCTTTTCGACGAATCTCACTCCCTAGCAATAAATATTTTAAAATACTCTATATTTTTTAAAAAATTATTTAATTTTGTGAAATATTGAAACTATTGGTTTGATACTTAAATCCGCGTATGAAACTTATTTGTTTCTGGTTATTTACTTATTTATTTATTTATTTAAAATTTTGTATTGTGCTAAGAAAACTATCAATAAAGGGGAAGATAAGTGCTGAAGGTAAGGCTTTTAATTTTTAAGTAATCGAAAATGTTTGCTGCAGGCGTAACCGCTCTGTTACAGAAGCACCATGCATTATTATGTGTGGTTAAAAATAAGATAATGAATCTAATTTCAATACATTTCAAATAATTTGAAAAAAGAAAATAAAATCGAAGCAATTACATAATACATGAACATTTTACACGGATTTAAAAAATTGGAACTAAGAAAGCATGTTTACCTTTCGCTTTGTTTCGTTGCAGATAGCTTTTCCAAGGTCTCTGTACATATATTTATTCCAAAAGAGTCCATGAAGAAGAATTATGGGGTTAGCATTCTCCTCCATATCATTTGGTACATACACATCATAAGCTAATGATATGAGTTCCATGGTTATCTGTAAGAAATAGCGTGTTACAACGGGCTTAACATTCCGATAAAATTCATGATTTGTTTATTCCCGATTTTTTATTTTATTACTATGTTAATCAGAGTACTTATCTGGAGCTCATATTTCATAGAATGAGTGTTAGGTTTTTTTTAGACGAACATACATTTCTTAATAGGGAATAGCTACCTTTATCGAAATATAAAAATTAAGGATAATATTGCTACGTTTTTCTCTTCTTACGTGCGTTAAAGGGTTCATGGATTTGGAGTGAATAACGACGACACTCGATGAAGTATCGAAACAAACTTTATTGGCCAGTACTTTTCAAGACAGCTGCAAAATCACGCTTACAGTCGTCGAAGAACTACTATAAACACGTTGAGACAATCAGCGACACAGCCTCAGATTATAACGGTGGAGACAGCTTCACGGCAAAGCACCAGAGTATGCCTCCCGACTCTGCTCGGTCATTCTCGGAACTCCCAGTCGTACTATCGAGACTCTCTACTCCAGAACTCGCGATGCACTCAATGATACGCTAGAGTACAGCTCCCGACTCTGTTCAGTCCCGAAGCTCAACACACTCTAAGATAAAATTCCACGATGCACTAACTCGTGATACACTAAGAAATTTTGTCGACGGACTCGTCGACAACTCGGCATTAGACTACGAGACACTCGCTCGCTGACTCGCCGACTCCCTCTCGGCGTACCAACAGGGTTTATATAGCGTTTGGCTTGTGTTCGAGAACGTTCTGGGCTAAACTAGGAAGAATTCGTTCTAGAAGGTTCTATATGTGTCTGTAGCATACCACCAATTTTGTAGCCAAATGGGCGATTTCTCGCCAAATGTGGCGACCTTGCCTTCCTTTGCCATTTTATTGCAATCATAAACCTGCTTTGCGGGGAAGCTATCTTACGGCGCCTGGACAATTCGTAACACTATTATGGGATCTGAACTTAATATTTTCAAAATCTCCCTTGATACTCAGCAAAGAATTTAAAAATACGTCTGATCAAGAAGCTAATTCAGATTCAAGTCCTGTTCAAGAAGCTAATTCAGATTCAGGGTTTCTACAAAATAAAGTTTTAAGTATATGTAAGGTCAAAAACTGTAAGTTCTATTTCAGAGTCTTCGTTAAATATTAAAATATTATTTTTTTATCATCCTAAAGCTATCGAACACTAAGCAAAGCTCAGAAAATACATATTAACTTTATAAATTAAAATTAGTATTTTTCAAAAACCACTTAAGATAATAATTTTGTTATTATAATGAGAAATTTTAAACTGTAAATTAGGTTATAGCCGACGGTTAGGAGAAATTGAAGACCTGAAGTTGCCGCAACTGCTTCTGCTGTCAAAAGTATATGTTTATGCTGTAGTTATATATTATAAAATCAGGACAAAGTTTATGGATATTTATTACATATTGCTTTAAATGTTATCTGTAAAAAATATACATTTCTAACATAAGTAAAACGAGATAGCGTGTATTTCTTAAAATTCCATAATGTGTGTGTTTCAGAAGAATATATATTGTTATTTGAAATCATATTAAAGAAAAGTATATTCTTAGCTATTTACTCCTTCATAAAGCAGAAGAAAAACTCCTAGCTATGAAATGGTAGAAATCTAGCATAATAAATAAATAGCAGTGAGTCAATCCAGGAAACTTGTAAAGTTCGACTGTTTTTCTTGAATTTAACTCTGTGTAGCAAATGTATTATTTCCCCCTAATTTGTCATATTTTGCTTTCCTATAAGAAAACTCATAAGGAAAAGGGCTGGCTAATTACCGGTACTAATGATTAATGTAAGGAATTAATGGAGAATAAAACGAGTAACTGTAATTAATGGGGAATAAAACGAGGGTTGGGTTGATTGTTTGTCTTTAACCTGGGGCACCCAGCAAAGGAGTTTGCACAAGACAAATGCGGAAACAGACAAATGCGGAAAGTGTACCGAAAAGTGTACCTGACGATAATGGTTGAAAGGTTGCCTTAAGAATTGCAATTTTACGCCAATAGTAGAAATGCAGATCGTTGTCCGCCATTTGATTTCTAATGCTTGCTCTGGTTGAAGAAGAAGTTTTTCGTCTTGATTTGTTAATTGTTTCAGCCATTTTTATTTGTTTTTGCTGATTTACAGTGCATGCTATGTTATAAAGTGTTTTATATAATAACTACTATAATATTAATTATAATTATGTTCTAGCGCTAATAGTTAAGCATTCTAAAATGATTTAAAATACAACCGGAGATTCAGAATTAGAAAGCTAATTTTTTCCCCATTTGCTACGATTTTGAAACACACGTGAAGCAACTTTTACGGACAACCATTTTTCTACTTACTATGGTATAAACTCTGTGTATTAAGTAAATTTCTGGTGTAAAATCTGTTAATTATTTTTGTTAGAAATATTTCATATTTAACAATTTCAGCTACTGCCACGGTCAAAACTGAATTTTTCTAATTTTAAATGGTTTCAGATAGCTTTGTAAAATTATTTTTAATTTTTGTGGCGTAAGGAATTTTATTATAATCGTTTTCCCTATCTTTTTCAGTGGCTAAGGTAATTTGTATGTTTTATTATTAATACAAAGGATTGCATTTTAGTTATGCAGTTAAATGATGTTTTTATATCTGCACAAAAATGTTATGAATGTATATTGATGTCTGTATTTTAATATAGTATTGACCTGTATTTTATGGAGTCCCAATGGCACTTGTTTTTGTGACTATGTAGTATGCTTGGATAGCTTACAGAAAATAAGTGCTTTTAGGATACTTGAAGATTTCTTTTTATGAAAATTAGAACATCCAGGAAGTTTTATGACCAATGTCTTACCTCTTGAAGATGGCAAGATTATCTGTGTACAGTTGTTATTTCATTTTCTCTTGAATATTATGTGAAATAAAAGTTTTCAAAGTATAATGATCATTGTACATTGATCATAATGTGTATTTATTAGTAACATAATTGTGCTCTTATAAAGAAATTTATTAAGGAATGTATTTAAGTATATCTATTTAGTTCAGTTGTGCTTCTGTTAAATACTAAGTTAGAAATAATTTCAACTCTTTGTGAATGCAAATACACTCACGTTTGTGAAAATTGCAACACCAAGAAGGAATCGTCATAATTGAATGCAATTTAATACACAGTTGAGTGGTAGTGGTACAAATAAATGATTAAATGTTCAAAGCAAACAAACAAGAACAAGAGATCAGAATCAGTATTTTGTGTGGCCACCACGCGCCGCAATAAGTGCTG
>KK117368.1:0-38913 GCA_000611955.2 Stegodyphus mimosarum
AATATTACGCAGCAGAGAGCTTGCTTATTATGCGCATGCGCCAGGGGAATCAACGGCGGGTGCGAACAGTTAGTTAACCATATCCTCTGGGAAAAAACTTTTAAATTTTTAGAATTTTTTTTTAATTTTTAAACTGATTGTTATTTTATTAATTGATTAGTATTGAATCAGACAATATATTAAAAAGTGTGCAATTTTCATATAAATCATATCAAAAACAAATTTGAATTTTGCTTATTCAACCTTCAATGTCAGTGATTTAAATATACATGCATCTGTATATAAATTCTTAAAAAGTATTGATTACTATTTCATACTTGTACATTTGTTTCAACAGAAAATACTAAACATTTTCATTATGGAAGAAAACATGAATAAACTAAGCTGTACAAAAATTATGATGTTTTATAAGCTTTTATTGTTTCTCAAGCATCATAATGTTATTGCAAAACAATAATGAAAATGCAAGTATTATATACTTTATCTTTGCATATACATTCACTCATATATGGAAACTGAAATATGTTTAAAAAAAAAGTCAATGCCTTCCTAAGATGCACATTATTGAATGCACAATTGAGTGTCATGATGATGCTCCCTAGACTATAGACCAGCTACTTGTTCATTACAAGTGGATGATATGAACATTAGTTACATAGGTAATAATGATTTCTAGTTATATAGGTAATAATGATTTCAACTTTGTTTTTATTTTAAAGTGAAAACTGCCCTTTGAAATGAAATTGATATACAGATTAATATCATATTTATGAAGTAACAAGAACAAAATGACTTTGAATAAAATGATAAAACACAATAACTATTTTAATGAAATGTTAGCTTTATTAAATCACATGAAAATAACAAACAAGTAGTTTCTGTTAACAAGCAACTCAGTTTATGCCATCTTTTTTTTTTCAATAGACAATGGTTTTTGACTTATTATTTTAGTATTGTATTATTATTACTAGTACCTATCAGGAATAAGAATGTTACTACTTCTAATACTATTATTATTATTGTGCCCATAACCTGAGTTACATGAAAATCCTGTCTAAAGCTATTCTGAAAGAGTATACCTTATCTAATCTAAACATGTGGACTGGTTTTTCTTTCTTTCTTTCTTTTTTTTTTAAAGAATGTATTTTTTATTTAAAGCTGATATAGTTGCATAAAGTATCCAAAGTAGTCATCTTAAAACACTAAAAAAAGTCTAGTCATTAATTTGATTCAAATATCTATAAAACTATTTTCATATTCACTTTTGAATAATGCAATAAGGCAACTTAAAGTAGAATTTAACATTATAAAAATTTGAATAATAATTTCAATTTTGTTTTATCAAGCTGTATAAGGTATTTATCCCGCCTTCTTCGCATGCCAGCATGTAGTGGTCAGCATGCTCGGCGCGTAACCGAGAGGTCCGTGGTTTGATTCCCGGCGAAGGCGTTGCTCATTTTTCATCACTCCTCCTTCAAATAAATCCTAATGTCTCTACAAGTGGTGCTCGAACTGAAAGGTGGTGGATGATGATTCTCCACCACCACAATTTTTCAATTGGGGCCCCTAATCCCCAGTCACCGTTTAAAAGGGGGAGTATCCTGCCTTCGTGGTGTAGTGGTCAGAGGTCCGTGGTTTGATTCCCGGCGAAGGCGTTGCTTATTTTTGATCTGCTTCAAAATAACCTAATGACTCTACAGCTGAAGTATAATGCTATATTCTGTCAAATAATGTTAATGTCTTGTTCATTGCAGCTTTTTAATTTGCAGTGCAATTTTGTATATGAAAAATAAGTCAGTTGTATCAGTTTATTTTATCGATATTAGAGAAACCAAATGTAGAAAAAACAAAGACTAAACAAGCTTCTCAACTTTTTTCTTTGATAAAAATAAATTAAGAAGTACACATTACCAAGGAATAACTTAAAAGAAAATTTTGATTTTTTTAATATATTCGGAATTTTTAAGCAAGTTTTTAAAATTAAATAGCTTTGCATATAATTATAACAATATTTCACAGCTAGTCCTCTTTTTTAGTTTGCAATATAACTTGGCAAGTTTTGAGAAACTTTTCTCACAAATTGCAAATCAAGATTATCAGTGCTTAACAAAGTAAGTTTAT
This sequence comes from Stegodyphus mimosarum, assembly GCA_000611955.2. NCBI lineage: Eukaryota > Metazoa > Arthropoda > Arachnida > Araneae > Eresidae > Stegodyphus > Stegodyphus mimosarum. Next base: position 2,122 of record KK117368.1, read on the forward strand.
TCAATATATAAATAAGATAGCTTACTGCATATCAAATTTGTCATAAATTAGTATAACAATTTAAAATCATATGAAAAATAGCCTTAGATTGATGTAGATTTTGAATAAAACTCTTGAAGGCAATTTGACATAATTCCCTCTTCTTCAAAGGCAATTTACTTTTATCGGCTTGGTTTAGTTCTCTTCCATTCCATATTACTTAAACATCTCACCTTTAGAAACTCATTAATTTGTAAAATAAAGTATAATTATTCAGATTTTGCCTTTAAGTTGGCACTGCTGTAGCAACTGCACTGCTATATGATTGTTTTGTGTTATACAATTTGAATATTTTAAAGAATTTTTTATTTTTAAACAATTAATTCATAATTAGAGGTTTTAAGAAGTAATAGTTCTGTTATTCTAGATCCCTGCCAGCTCTAGACAGGATTTAGACCAACTGATAATAGCTTTAGACAGGATTTTCATGTGACTGAGGTTATGGTCACACATATAGCACAATAATAATAATGATAATAATAATAATAATAGTATTAGAAGTAGTAACATTCTTATTCTTGATAGGTAATAGTAATAATAATACAATACTGTAATAATAAGTCAGAAACCATTGTCTATTGAAAAAAAAAAAAAAAGATGCCATAAACTGAGTTGCTTGTTAACAGGGACGACTTGTTTGTTATTTTCATGTCCTTTAATAAAACTAATATTTCACTAAAATAGTAGTTGTGTTTTACCATTTTATCCTAGGTAATTTTTTTCTTGCTACTTCATAAATCTGAAATTAATCTGTATATCAATTTCATTCCAAAACGTAATTTTTGCTTAAAAATAAAAACAAAGTTGAAATTATTATTACTTGTGTAACTGATGTCCATATCATCTACCACTAAAGAATGAGTAGCTGATATGTAGTTTGAGGAGCATCATCATGGTACTCAATTTTGCACTCAATAACGTCCATCATTGGAAGGCCAAGTGGTTAAGATCACTGAATACTGGAAGTTTGATCCCATGCAAATGGGCCAGTTACATGTTTGGTTTTTCCCATTCATAACATGAATATCAGCCAGTTTCCCACAGGAAGACTTACAATCCTGTTCTTTGCCATATTCAAATAACCTAACGTTTCATTCCAGAATGTGCAAGTTAAAATACATATAACTGTTATGCAACATATATGTTGATTTTGAAATAAAAGTTTACTTACACGGTGCATTTGAAATAATGAGAGTAATTTTTCAGCATCTGAAATGCCAAAAGTGCTTTAAATTTGCTTAAATGAGTTGAAAGTTAATATTTTTCATGTTTTCATGTTGAAGATAAAAAGTTTGTTCATACTCTGCATTTTTTTTTTCCATGACTGCTTTATGTCTCTTCCATTATATTATGAAGTGCTGTTTATCTTATAGCCTCAGAGATCTTTTTGGTATTATGTTTCCGAGTTAAGAAAGCATTCTAAGCAATCAGAAAATGGATTAGATTGTCACAGATTATTAACTTGTGTAGTTTTGATTTGATAACTAACTCTTTGGTACACTATGTTACAGCACTGCAAAATGCTATTTTTGCTTGCTGATAAAATGTCAGTCTTAATACATAACTGCTTATTTTTGCACTAATTCAATATTAATTTATGTCAGCATTTCACAGTAGGTGGTGCACTGTGATTTTAAAATTTAAGCATACATTTAAAAATTTTATTTTTAAGGTCATTGTAGTGCAAATCAGTATTTACTTAAATGAAAATAGTGAAATCAAAAGAAATATCAGTGTTGTACACTAGTGCATATCCAAGATGACCTGCATGTTTTTTCCCTCCCTCTAAATACAGTATCTTTAGAAATTGCATGGAATATATTAAATTATTTATACTAATCATAATAATACTTCAAATTCCAAATCAGTGTGTTACGAGATTAAGAAAGGCCATTAAATATGTCTTCAATTAGAAAAGAGTCGGCATCACTGATCTTTAATTTAATTTAAAACTGTTATCAGGTAAGGCCTGTTTTGGGTATAGTTATTGAACAGTGGATGGTAATTTAAATGGCATGAAAGGCACCTTAAGTTCTCTTCTATGTTATAAGGATTTTAAGTTACTCATAAGAACTTTACTTGGTTCTAAATTATATATGTAGTTTGTTAGTCTCCAATTTACAGCTTTTCACACTAAATTCACAGCTAAGTTATAAACAAAATTTGGTTAACACACTTTAACTACTGTCATTTGAATTAATGTTATGTTGCTGTTGTATAATTTTTGAATGATAATTATAATATTGTATGGAAACAGAGGAATAACTATAAGATTCCAAACTTCTGCAATTAACATCAGTGTTATAAAAACACACTAAGCTATAATGTAGCCCTTAGTATATGTGAGACATCTTATAATTTTTAGAAAAATGCAAATGAAACACTGGAACAAATAAAATTTATATTTTTAATGAAAGTTGAACTCTTTTACATATTAGATGTCAGATGTGATATCAAATCTCCAAAATATTTCTCTCTGTTTACCTTCTGAATTCATATTTAAGCTACGGCAGTTGTGTTATGTGCTGCATTTTAGTGCTATGGCCTAACTTATCTGAAGGAAAAAAACTGCAATGAATGTATAATATTTAATGGTTTACTGAGGTTTTATTAATTATATGAAGGATTGTAAGTCTTTTAGAGAGATCAATGTGTTGCCACTACTTTTTACCCAACCCTTGTTATACAACCGTTTATAATAGTTTTTTCCTCCAAGTTCAAAAAGGAAACATACATAACATGAACAAACAAAGGCATGGAAACAAAGGCTGGTTTCGTTACATTTTTATGGTTATCCCATTGTAACACGAGCATTTTCAATTTTATTTCATGATAAATATGATATCCCTTCTGTGTGCATTGCTCTCATATACAATTATAGGGTTGATCGGAAAGTCATGTCGTATTTTTACTATGTTTTTCAAAGGTGATTTATTCCTATAAAAATAAGAATTCAATCAATAATGTATTGGCCATTTTGGTCAATGACCTTTTTCCATCGTTCAACAAGGTTCATAATTCCGCGCTGGTAGAATGATATACCTATCTTTAGAAGCAAAAAACTGTACCACAAACCGATTTATAGCCTCATTGGAATCTAATGTTTTATGATTCAAGAACTTCTGAAAAGAGCAAAACAAATGGTAATCTGAAGGTGCAAGGTCAGGCAACCGTGGGTGGGGCAACACATCCCAACCAAGCTCCAACAGCTTTTGGCGGGTAACCAAACTCGTGTGTGGTCTTGCATTGCCTTGGTGAAACACAATGCTTTTATGATTCACGAGTTTGGGCCACTTTTGATTAATTGCATTGTTCAATTTGTCCAACTGATGACAGCACATGGCTGAATTAATCATTTGATTCCTTGGTAAGAGCTCAAAATGCACAACACCTTTAAAATCCCACCACACTGACAGCATAACCTTTTTCTGGTGAATGTTTGCTTTGGACGTGGATTGAGGCGGTTCATCACACTGTTTCTAAGACAGCTTGTGTTGTCCACAATCCATTTCTCATCACCAGTGACTATACGCTTCAGAAAAGGGTCGTTTTCTTCATGTTTAAGAAGGGAATGGCAGATGCTCAAACGCTTCCCCACATGGATTTCCTTCAGTTCATGAGGAACCCAAACTTCAAGCTTGCTTACGAATCCGAGCTTTTTTAAATGGTCATGAACAGTTGCTTGAGCAATGTGTAGTGCCTCTGCAATCTCTTGTGTCATGTACCACAGGTTAGACTTAACCATTGCCTTTATTTCATCATAGTCAGCCTTCAATGGCCTTCCTGACCGAGGCGCATCATTCACATCAAAATCGCCAGAACGGAATTTCACAAACCAGCACTGGCACTGACATGTCGTTAGAGCATCGTCCTCATAAACTTTACGCTTTTTTTCACAAGCTTGCATCGCATTCTTGCCTTTACGGAAATAAAAAAGCAAAATATAGTAAAAACTCACAGTTTTTTCCTCAATTTTCAATACTGAATGGATTAGAAGTGTGACCTTATATAGTATTTCAGTGAGGTGCGTACACATGGTGCTTCTACTCCTAAAAAATGCACTAACGACATCTGTTAGCAAAATACGACATGACTTTCCGATCAACCCAATACATAATTATTATTAAACCTTTACGATACGTGATTTCTAAAGCATGTATTTAAAGAAATGCTGACTTTTTCAAAAACTGCTTATCTTTTATAACAATTCAAATAATATACTGAACAGAAAAAAATTATTAGTAAATAAGATACAAGTAATTATCACGAAAATGCAATTGTTAAACTTACTAAAGCTAATGCTAGTTGACTCTGTTTCTTAAAATGAATGAAAATAGCTTTACAAGATAATAATTTAAAGTTTCTATTTCCTGCAATGAAGCATCCACATAAAATATGAAAGACCGTCATTCAACACCCAAATCTGCCTCAACATGTTTTCAGAATGTTATCTAGTTTTGGCGTAACCTCTTGTCCTAAATTTTTTTCATTTTCAGAAATTGTAAAAATAATAGGACAAAATCATGGATAAAATAAACTGATTAGATAACTCCTAAGAAGATTGCAGAACTATCTTCAGGCAATGGGTATTCATTTAGAAGGCCAAATAACACCGTACTCCAATAGTATTCAAATTATGTACTATAGTATAGTATATTAATCAGTTACAGAATGTCAAAAATTACTTCTTATATTCACTAACATTTTTGTTTTATTTTCATCAAATAAATAAATATTTTCATTAACACTTTTTTTGTTCAGAATTTGCATATAAAAAAGTCTATAACTCCTCAGAATAAGGCTGTTTTTGACCTTTTCAGCATATAGTTATCTACTACCTTGATTATATAAGTTTACCTATCAATACAAAATTGTTCTCCGTACCTTAACTCTCTGCAACTTTTTAATGATTCGTATATAAATAGTGATTTTGATTTAGTAGATGAAATTGAATTCATTTCTAGGCATGGGGATAAATCCTGACAGAAACTATTACTGAATATCAACAATTTTGTTCAATTCATATATGTGTATTTTCATGACTTTTTTAGCATTGTTAAGTAAGCATAAGTCAGTTTCCCTCAGAAAACTTTCCATAAAACTTACTCATTCTCATCAAGAACATATACCTTGAATACTGCCATAGTAAATAACCTTTCTAGACATTCAACAAATAAGTTTTAAATTAAGTGTATTATTTAAAAACTGCTTTGCAAACACATATCAGGTACATGAAGTTGTTCTCGACTTGATTTTTTTTTTAAATGATATAGATTATGGAAAAAATAATCTTTGAATAAATAAAATTATCTAGTAAGATCATGCAAAAAGGCACTGGATTTTTTACATCTTTTTTAACAAATATATATATATATAAGAAAGACAAGTGTATTTATAAAACTTAAATGATTCATTATATTAAATAATAATATTAATAAATACTGAGTTGAGGATTTCTGTACAGTCAATGATTGTAATTGAGGTTTTCCAACCTTCTCATTTTTAGACAGAAATATTTTGTAGAATAGTATTTCATAAGGTACAAATAGCATTACTATACTGGATAAAAAATATGATAGCAAACTTCTTTCCCAAAGAATATGGAATCCTCTAACATCTTATATTTAATTCTTTAGTTTCATTCATTAGCTAGCTACTGTAAAAAGTAGTTAAGAGGTCTCCTTTTGACTTCATCCACTCTAAGGCATTTTTCTTTGTGTAGTTTCTGTGAAACAGTACTTAAAAGTTTTCACGCATTTCTGCAGTGGTGGATAAAACTTTTAACTCTTTACCTGATTAAAGAATTTTATGGAACATAATGAACACATGAATTTCTGAAGCAGATGATACACCTATATGAATATTACCCAATTTTACTGACCTCTCTCTTTTACTGCACAGAATTTAAATATAACTGTTTAAAAACTTCAACATAAAAGCATAGTTGTGAAGACAAATTTAGTACATTGTGAAGTAAAAGTGCTTTACATGAAGATAAGTAAAATCTTTGTAATTTCACTTACTTCAAATATTCTTTAAACTCTGAAAGAATTTCCTCTGATTTTTCATTTCACTGTTTTGCACAAAATATTAGTACATGCTACATTAGATATGTTCTGAAAATGTTTTGTGTCAACATCCATTGATGAAATAATTAAAATTTTCAAATATTTCTCAATATTCTAAGTAATTCATGTGCATTGTCAGAAAAATAATTTTTTATAGTCTTGCAACAAATTTGCAGAATTATTTAATTTTACATCATAGTGCAGTAATGATATAAACATGCACAATATTTATATTTTAATTTTTTAGCTATATTGATAGTAAATGTCAGTTTTTAAAACAAATCGATAATTATTCCTGTAACAATTGTGCAACAAAAATAAAATCCGAATAATCTTATACAGTATTTAATAATTTTTCCTTTATATTTCAATGGTTCTTTAAATTAAAATTAATTCAATTATATATGTATATATATTTGAAAAAAACAACACAATTTCCTATCACTAAGAATATTTTAGTTCGTGTTCCTGAAATGAAAAGATATACATCAGTATTCAGTTCATCAAAAATTTTTAATAATAATTTTATAGTCTTGCAACAAATTTGCAGAATTATTTAATTTTACATCATAGTGCAGTAATGATATAAACATACACAATATTTATATTTTAATTTTTTAGCTATATTGATAGTAAATGTCAGTTTTTAAAACAAATTGATAATTATTCCTATAACAATTGTGCAACAAAAATAAAATCCGAATAATCTTATACAGTATTTAATAATTTTTCCTTTATATTTCAATGGTTCTTTAAATTAAAATTAATTCAATTATATATGTATATATATTTGAAAAAAACAACAATATATATGTATATATATTTGAAAAAAAAAAACAATATAATTTCCTATCACTAAGAATATTTTAGTTCATGTTCCTGAAATGAAAAGATATACATCAGTATTCAGTTCATCAAAAATTTTTGTTACATTTTATTTGTTTAATAATGCAAAGAATGCATGTAGTTCATGCACAATACAAAAAATTATATTATAGACTGCTACAGCAATCAAAATTTTCAATTACTATGAAGCTAGAAAGAATTTTAAATCATTTTTCTGCATAAGCTATGTTTTAAAATATACATTTTGTGAAAATATAAAAATGAAATAAAGTTATAGCTAATGACCATAAATAAATTGTGATTTTGATTTAACAGATAAATTTGAGTTCAACTGTAGGCATGGAAACAAATCCTGACAGAAACTATCATCAAATATCAGCAATTTTGTTCAATTCATGTATGGGTGTTTTCATGACTTTTTAATGTAATGTAAGTAAATATAAGTCTGTTACCCTCAGAAAATTTTCCATAAAACTTACATATTCTCACCAAGAACACAGAACTTGAATATTGCCATGATAATTAAGACACTGATTTCAGAAAATTTCATGTCCCTGTAGTAAAACAATAATATAACATTAGGTGAAACAGAGAATTTTCAGGAGGTCAGACTTTAATAAAATTACTCCTTAACTGTATATCCAGTGTTTTATAAATGCATGATTATAAGTGCTTCTAATAAGCATCAGTTTTATTTGTTATGCATTATAAGACAACTACTTGAAAATTTAATTTTACTTATTCTACCATTCACAAACATCTCATTTAAAAATTTGAAGTTCTGCTATAGAAACTTTTATTTGGAGTCATATGGTTTCATCAAATTATCTCGAATTTAAATGTGCAGATTATGTATTTAATTTCTCTTTGAAGTTTCACAATTCTACAATTAAAATACAGTTCGTTTAACTTCCAAACTAAGAGCATACATTTCACATTCATATGTTAATTCAACATTTAAATTATGTGTTAAACAATAAAATTTTCGATTTCCAAATAATTTTTCTTTGTATTCATGTAATTTCATTATGTAAGAGACAGCTCTAGGTTCCATATCAATCAATCACTTGTGAAACTAATTTTTAAATAATTTTATATTAAAGAGGCAGGGAGAAAAATGTTTATCTGACATGTATTGCAATGTACAATATATAAAACTTCTCATCTAAATACATAATATTTAAAATATAATTGACATACATCTGAAGAAAATTTCTGCTAATGATAACTAAAAAAATTAGCTATAAGAATTAATGTTAAGTACAAAATTGGATATTTATAAACATTTAGTTGCAGTTACTTATAAAACAACACATGACATTTAATGAATGTGTAGAAAAATTGTACGAAAAACATTTGCTCACAGTACCATTTCTAATATTTTTTCATTGCAATATTTTAAATATTGGGTTTTTTTCTATAATTTACAAATGTGCTTACTTTATAAAATATATAATTAATACAAATACTTAAAACAAACTAACACATAAACACATATTGTATGAATATAATTTAAAAAATGATTTCATGGACATAATCATTTATGACAGTTTTTTTAAGTTAAACTAGATTATATAATATCAAATTTAAACAAAAAACTACCAAATATTCTATCAAATTTTTCAAAAGTAATGGATTTAAAAAGTTTCACTTCTAAATGCAACAAATTTACAATAACAATACTTATATTTCAAATTAACTGTATGTTATAAAATGCAGAATAAAACGTCACAAAAAAAAAGCTTTGATCAATGCTTTTAATTTTAATTTGAAGATGCAAAATTTTGTTAATGGCTATTTTATCATTTTTGTTAAGTACAACAGCTGCTTTTCTTAAATATTTTCACATTGCTGTTCATACTGCTTAGGCACAGCATTCGAGATTTTATTAAAAAAAATTACTTCATGAAGTTTATAAAAAACTAAATGGGTAGATAGATACATTTAGAAAACATTTTAATTTTAAAATTGAAGAAGAAATGCATGAATAATATTTTTAAAGTATGAAACTTTCTTCAAAAATAGAATATTCAATAAATAATTTTAATAAATAACAATATCTATTACATTCAAGTAAGTTTGTATAAAATAAATTTAATAAATTAATTTTAAAAAAAGTTACTTATTACCAGGAAATATAAATTTTGCAATCTGTTGAATGCTTTTATTAACTTACATTAGCCATCATTAAAGCCAAACTTGCAAAAAAAGTACCAATATTTTATACATTGAATTTTCATATACATATTTATAGTTTTCAGCATTAAGTAATAAATTATGTATTTTTATTTAAAGTAACTGTATGGCATATTTATTAATATACAAAATTATAAAACTAGATTATATTTTGATGTTATGAATATGATACACACAATATATGCTATTTCCATATGAAAAATTACTAATTTTTTACAATACAATAATACCCATTTGCTCTTCTGATTGGAAAATAAGTATTGGATATATTTTTTTTAATTTTGAAATAGTCAATTGATAAAATCAATTGACAATAGATTTAGTCAATAGTCAATTGATTTCATTTGATACATTTAATAACATTATACATTTGAAATTGCATTAGAGTTAATTATAAAAGAAAATAATTTCATTTAAGCATCACATATTAAATAAAATTTAACTGACTGAAAATTAAATAAAAAAGTGACTAAAACATGAATATGAAAAGTGAAATATCACATTGTTCTAAAATAGATGATAACATGTATCTATGCTGCATAGCCTCAAACTGTCAACAATCACATTCTGCTGATATCACTGTCACAAACAATAAGATCTACAATACGATTTTAAACATGTGAAAAATGTTCATAGACTTTATTTAATTGATACTAGCATGCAGAAAGCAATTATTTACATAAAACACATATTTTTGCTTTAAGAAAAAGCTATTAAGTTGCATATTTGCTAAGTTTTAGTAAATAATTTGTAAATTTCGCTTATTGATAAAAAATTTAGTTTGATTTACATTGCTTACAAAGAACTTTTTAACTTACAAATAACTGATTTCAGAATAAAAGAAAATTTTTTACACTCATAGATTTTCTCAGCTATGAAGATTCAAATCTAATCCTTTTCCATTATTACACACATACGGGGAAAAACTTTGCTACAGCCATTAAATGCAATGTCATAACCTAAATTTATAAAATCATTTTACTTTAAAAGCATTTCTAGAAATTGTGGCACTTAATATTTGTTTTAACAAAGGTGCATTACACAGTGATATTCATAAAGTTAGTGATTTGCTATATCAACAATATGTTGAAAACAAGTCTTTTGGTTCATAAATGATCAGCATTCAGTAGCTCTGTTACAGTTTGCATTTAGATGCCCATTAGATAGGCTTCCATTAGACATGCTACTGATTTTGCTACCCTTGCTTCCATCAGAATAAGTAACAGAAATTCCTTTGCTTCCTTCATTAGAAGTGGCACTGAATGTTCTGGTTCCAAATGAAGCTGACTGCCCCATATCACATTGTTCATGGGAACTGGTAATTTCTTCAGGTAATTGTGTTGCACTAGGAAAATATTTATATTCTTGCTGGTCATTTAAAATATCTTCACGAGCAGATCGCAAAGGTGTACTAGGGGTAGCTGAGTCTTCATTGTCAGTATTCATCAAACGATACTGAGTACAATAATACGAATATTTATGGAACTTTGATGTGACCTCTGGAAGTAACATTTCAATGATTTCTATGAATGTAGGACGAGCTTTCGGATTTCTGTGCCAGCACATCAGCATTAATGTATACCTAGATATTAAATATTAAAATTTTGTTAATTTTTACAATGCATATTTCATATAAACTTCCATTTTTAAGAATAAAAAAAAATAGTCCAACTTTTATGTCACGTGCATTTGCTCAGCAAAGAAATTGGCAGATATATATGAAATTTTATATATCAATAAAAGAGATGTACATGATAATTAGCAGATATGGGTGAAATGTTCCATATTACTATAGTGAGGACTAACACAAGTAATTAAATATGTTGACAGCATTAATAAGACACGACTTTCATAAAATTAAGTTAGAAATCTAGCTATTGCTTACAAACAGTAAGTTGCCAATGAAGTTGATATGTGGTCCCCTGTACTTGTCCATGCAATCCATAGTTTAGAAGCTATATACTGTTTCAAACTAAACGTTACTATGCAATAAGATTTTAAAAATAGATAAACATACATTTGCATGCAAATAAAATATCATCTATAAAATAAATCTCAGTTATTCATAACATGAAATCGTTGATTGCGGCTATATAACGCTAATGTAGATGTAAACACTATTAGAATCATTACACAAAATACAAAATTAAGGGAAAGTATTTCAGGAACCTTAGGACAGCAGAAGAAAGGGATTAGGGTTTATGTTAATGACTACTGATGCATACTCTTAACCTTTACAAATAGATGAAATAAGTATTAATGTTTAGTTGATCTATGTGTGTTCTTTTTCACTTAAACAGTAGATGACAACAAATGATGGTACTTATTGTAAATAGTGAGAAAATCAATACTGTATTTTGCAGATGTTCATGCTTATCACTCAGGAAATCTACTTACTTACTGCCAAACAGGCAAGCAACTGGTCATCCAACTAAACATTAATACTTAGTAATGCTAATCTATTTTGAAAAGTGGTCATACTTTATATTGCAAAATTGCAGACTGTATGAGAGATGATAAGAACTCTCATAATATCAGGTATAAGAGACAATACTAGGTGAACCAGATACTATTTTTCAATATAATCCCATTCTATGGGAATGCATTTTCCCCCAAGATATCTGTGAGTACATGTAATCCCTGAAGAAAAACCTGGAACTGGGAACCAATTTCACAAATTGTGGCATTAATGACAAAGCCATCTTTGTTATGTAACTGCTTATAAGAAAATCACATTTCTGTTTGAAAAATCACTAAAGTTCGAAAGGCACCGCTGATTGGATGAATAATCTAGAAAGTATGGGCAAAATAAGCATTTTCTTTGCAAAAATTCTGATTTTCTGTTTCTCCTTTGCTGAACTTTTCAAAAGCTATTAGGTATTTCTGATAAAACAGAGACCAAATTCAAGTGAAGAATGGTAAACTTATTAATTTAACATACTGAAGTAACACTGATTAATTTATTTAAAAAATTGAAAATTAAATATTATTAATATGCTACTTTTAATAGCTTGAATTATGCTGTTGGGAAAAATTAAAGAAACAGTTAAAATAGTCTTATGTAACTTGAATGATTTTGTTGCTAAGAACATGGAACTTGCACAAGACTTTTATTTCATCAAGCTTGACATATCATCAAAATAAAAAATTGTATTTTTCAGCAAAAAATATAAATTTAAAGTAGAAAATGGGAAATGTGATATAAAGTAATGGGAAATTTGGTGCTGTGCAAAACTTTTCATAATTCTTTAAAGCAAATGTGAATCCCATTAGACTATATAACAATGTTGACCTTGTGCTACCAACCAATTACCTTTCAACTTCATTTAGTGAAAATAAAACATCTTTCTATAGCGCTGTTCTTTTAATTTTTCCCACCAGTGTAATAATAGTCACATTTTATCTCGTTTAACGTATATTTTAAAGGATTGATTGGAATATGCAATGTAATATGAAAAATTAATTTTAAAGACATTCAGAACTGCATATTCAGTTCAGTCACAGATTTCTATACTCCTCTCTTTGCTCTCCATGTCTTTATCTGTGGTTATCAGATTTAATTACTTTTTAGAATGGCCATTCTAGGAAATAAAATGACTCTGGGAACCACAGATTAACCAACCTAACGAACAAAGTATGCACAGAAATGAAGAAGAAAACAGGTACAAGAAAACACAATTTGAATTTGAAGGAATGTGAAAGTTGTCTGCCGCAGCTCTAATAGAACTGGATAATGTATCAACATAAAAAAATAAGTGAAATTTAGTAATTTAATTTTTTATGTGCTGAATAAATAAATTAAAATTTCAAAAATTAGTAAATCAAACAATAGCAATTTTTTTATTTATTTAACTTAACTGCCTACATTAATATGGTTTTCCACTTCTGTTTTCTTGTAAGAAAGATCTACAGAGGGTGTTCACACATTTTTGTAATGATTTTGCAAAGATTTATATATAAACAAACCTTAAAATTTTATTTTCTAATATATTCAGTCTGATAGTCTTTTTGTTGAACTATCATATTGTATCTTGATTTCCAAGATAAAAGTCCTTTTCTTAAAATATTAAGGTTGATTTTATTCCACTCCTTCATATTATTCAGAGTCCATCCAATGTTTTGAGATGCTGCTTATAAAGAGCTTGTTTCAGAAGACCAAATGCACAGTAATCTACGGGAGACATATCAGGGGACTTGGGTGGGATGCATTTAAAGGGAATAGCTTCAATTCCGGTTTCATTTCTCATTTTTTTCAAAAAATAGAGCAGTAGATTTAGAGGTATGGCTTGGAGCCTTATCCTGAGGGAACTTAACACAGTGAAGATTGTTTGGATAAAGAGATGGAATTTCTTCTTTAAAAATAGGTGTTAAAAAATATTTCTGATAGTAATCCGAATTAGTTTTGACATTTTTTCCTACTTTTCTTATTTTAAGTTTTACATTATGAGAGAGTCCAGTAATACGAGGCGTATTCGGAAACTAAGTACCGTTTTGGAAAAAAAAAAATAGTAAAACTATTTTTTTGAATCCAATTTTATTTTTACATGAAAATACATGTCTTAAACTATTTTTCAACATAGTTTCCGCCAATGATCAAACACTTGTCATAGCGGGTGACCAGTTTTTATATACTATCGTCAAAGAAACTTCCCGCCAGTTTCGATAACCACGACTCCACAGCATTTTTCGTGTCATCGTCAGATCCAAAGCACTTGCCACCAAGCACGCACTTCATGTGCAGGAACAAGTGATAGTCGGACGGCGCCAAGTCCGGACTGTACGGTGGGTGATTGAACTGCTCCCAATGAAATTGTCGAATTAACGATTGAGTGACACCAGCAGTATGGGGCCGAGCATTGTCATGGAGCAACACAATTCCTTTACTGAGCATTCTTCTTCGTTTGGTTCGAATCCCGCGAACGGGCTGGCTGCATGGGCATTTTCGTGGTTTTCCCCATGTGTAACGTGTATACGAGCCAGTTTCCCTTAGAAAGTCCTCCACGAAGGCATCCCTCCCTTTAGGCAGATAGCCCTCGTGTGCTTTGCCATAGTTGAATAACCTAACTAACCTCTTTGTTTGTTTTGAATGGCACGCCTTAGTTTTGTTAAAGTCTCACAATATCGTGCCGCATTAATGGTTCACCTCTGGGAAGAAATTCAGTAAGCAAAATGCCTTTCCTATACCAGAAGACAGTGCACATGATTTTTTGTGATGACATTGTCACTTTGAACTTTTGTTTTTTCGGAGAATGAGTGTGTCTCCATTCCATCGATTGTTTCGATTCTGCTGTGAAATAACACACTCAAGTTTCATCACCTGTCACAATTTGGTTTAAAAAGTTTTCTCCCTCATCACTGTGTCGCATGAGAAATGTCAGGGCACTACCAAGTCGCTTTGTTTTGTGAACATCAGTGAGCATTTTTGGAAACCATCGGGAACACAGTTTGCGATAATTCAAGCGGTCAGATACAATTTCGAACAAAACAGTACGTGAAATTTGTGGAAATGCCTCTGAAAGAGGCATTCCACAAATTTCACGCAAAGTACACGCAAAGTACACGTAGCGTCTGTTCTCATGAATTGCTTCATCAACTTTCCTTTGACAACAGAAGGCCGACCACACCGAGTCTCGGCGTGGACATTTGTTCGACCTGCATTAAACATTCTTACCCACTTTCTCACCATTCCATCACTTATCGTGTATTCACCGTAAACTTCTGTCACTTGACAATAAATTTCGGCCTGTTTAACATTCCTCGTGTTCAAAAATTTAATCACGGCACGAATCTCACAGTCAGCGGGAGAACTAATTGTCTTAAACATTTTGAATGTGCACAGCAAACTGAAAACACAACATAGAGCAACCAAAATGGCAACAATTGAAAGTCAGTGAACAAGAAAGACTAGTGCACATGAGCGGGATGCCTACCACAGCACTAGAATGAAACAGTACTTAGTTTCCGAATACGCTACGTAACAAAAAACCTTTAGAAAAACTTTCCTTGTTTTCTCTGAACCAACATATTAAGTCTTTTTCTCCTCTTTTTTGGTCTTAAATCGATTTTTTTTTATTGCAAGCAGATGAGCATTTCACCTGCTAAATAATTTTCATACAGCAATCTGCACACAGTCTTTTGCTGAGAAACATGTTTCAATATTAGTCAATGAACATCATGTTTTTTTGGGGGGGGGGTTGTTGTTTTTGTTTTGATTAGCTTCGATTGAAATCATATTTTATAATTTTGTTCCCAGTTCCTACAGAGATACTTAAAGATTTTGCAACAGCTCTTTTGGGGAGCTGGATTTTCCTTTAAAACATGAGATGCGACTTTAGATTTAATAAGAGCTGTACATACCTTTGTTGGGTATGCATTTTTTTTCTTTTTTCCCAGTCAGATGTAAACTTTGATGTTTCTTTCCTTTGATATTAATTCTGCCACTTATTTTACGTGTAGAAATATTAAAACCCTGCTTTTCACATCTTTTTTTAACAGCTAAATAAGAGTATTTCTCTTCGAACAGCGCACATAGCCTTTGATCCATTGTTTGTTTTTCAGCAACATTTGAAAGAAAAAACTATTTTTAATGCTGCAGACAATAATTAAACCTTATTCTAATTTGATGCCAGTCATGTTTGTATTTTAAAATTAATATTTAAATTCAATTATTAACAATCAAAATCATTACAAAAATGTGACCCTTTGTATTGTTATAAATAGGCATTTGCAAAATGAGCAGAAAGAGTATGTGTTTAATTCTCCAACACTATTACATTTTGTATGAATAAAAGAAAAAGAGCATTTTAGCTCAAAATGTTTCATGGTTTCACAGAACATGTTTCAAGCAAAGTACTATCAATTATGTTATCTTGCATTTATTCAAATGCAGTCTCCATGCATTTGAATGTGCAGATTGGCAGCAGTGCCTAGTTTTACATATTAAAGTAAAATATTATAAGCTTTTTTAGATTCTTCATGGATAGTAATATTAAATACAAATAATATGATATGACAATTAAAATGGAGTACTAAAAAGTAATATTTCAAAAGAAAAAAAATTGCAAGGTAACACCACTAATGAAAATTAAAAAGGGAATAACAATTAGAACATAAAAACAAAGGTAGTTCGAAAGCTTTTTGTTTGTTTATATTTAGTACATAAAATAATGATCTGCTCCAAACATCAGTGTTTGTGCTATTAGCTGTCTAATAAAAATGCAAGCAAATAAGACTAATGTACATACAAGTTCTGATACAACATTGTTTTAGAGGCCATATGATTAAGTATGCTGAAAATCATAATTTTGGGCAACTTATATAAATTTTCTGACTGTGCCATAATTTGTCGAAACTAATGCTATTAATCAGACACACCTGCTTTATATGCAGAAAAATATTTTCTATGTAGATTTTTTAAAGATTTAAATATGCAAGAAAAAGATAAATCATGCAAAACATAATTAAAAAATCTCACAGTTTTTCTGGGCAGTCTTCTGGCTTTTCCATAATATTCCCACCAACAACAAATTTCAGCACTTCTTCATTAGATAAACCTTGATATGGCTGTGATGCCATTGTTGCCATTTCCCAAAGAACAATGCCAAAAGACCTAAAGAAATTTTAAATAAATAAGAATTGTCTAAAATGTTTTCAACAAGTGAATATATTTAATGCAACTGTTTTTTTGAACACATTTAGTTAACTTTCACAAGTCTTTCAGCACTGTAACGTCACCAACCTTCCGGAATTAAAATAACTTAAGAGATTGTCTTTTAGATTTATTTAAAAACTTAACTGTCTTAATTTTTTCTTAAATTAATAATTCTTTAATAATTTTCTTCTTCTTTTAGATTTATTTAAAAACTTAAACTAACTTCCTTGGTGATTAAAATAAGTAATATTAAGGCATTATTACAGAAGGGGAAAGACAACAGCTTTCTTGATGCATGTACTCTCTCACATTTCTAAGACAAAAGCCACCTTTTTACTATTACAGGATCAGTCAATGGAAACCTGCTAAAGGCAGGTGCCCTTAATGAGTTTT
Organism: Stegodyphus mimosarum; assembly: GCA_000611955.2. Lineage (NCBI taxonomy): Eukaryota > Metazoa > Arthropoda > Arachnida > Araneae > Eresidae > Stegodyphus > Stegodyphus mimosarum. The sequence continues at coordinate 19,315 of KK117368.1, forward strand.
TCTTGTTCACTTTCACAACCCCCCCTCCCGCACGATGGACACTGGGGTTCAATTGTTACTCCTGTTGTATCATTATAGCATCAATTTTCAAAAATTTTAATGTCAGACGAAATGTGCAGTTAAAATTACATTTAGGGAATAAAATCTTTAAAAAGCCATATCAATTGAAATTTTGTCAAGTAAACATAGAAAGAGAAAGCCTTTTTGGTTGAAACCTTTCTCAAATAAATATGGAAAAGAATAAATTATTTACTTTTTAAGATAGACCAAACATCATGCATTTTAAATAATGAATTAAAAATTATCATTATACTTTAAAGTAAAATATCATTCTAGAACAAAATTTAAAAAAAAAACTAGTTAATTATTTATTTATTAATTTAAGTCACAGTTTTAGCAACATTGTTTTACATCTACTTCTTACTTAAAGACAATACACAATCTCAATTTTTACTATGGTCTGTGTAACTGACCCTAAGAAATTTAGCACTGAAAGATAAATTTAAGGACGAAAGTTTTTTCTTATATTTTGAAGTCTGAATAATTTCCTAATATAAGAGATACTATGAAGATGATTAATATTAATAAAATGCAATAAAACATTCCATTAAAACACAAAAACCATGGTACAGTGGTTGCACATTTTGCAAAATTACAAAACATTATGCAAAAAATATGCTATAGTTTTGAACTCAATATAAAAGTTTGAAATCATAAATATGCTCAGAAAGTATGGCTTTGCTCTTCAAATATTAGTAAAATATAATTTTTATTTGGTGAAGCTATTTCTGAAAATGTGAAACTACCTCATCAAATTGATACACATAAAAATATAAAATGCCCGTATGTGTCTAATAACATGCAAAATACCCATATGAGATGTTTTTACATTTAGCATCTATACCTAATATTTATCTAACATGAAAAGGTATGATCATGTCAACAGTTAAAATTTCATTTTTTTTTTTACAGAATGTTAGGGACACTATTAATTTTATCCTAAGTCTACATATAAGCATGTTCATATGCAAGGAAAACACCAAATATAACCAAATATGATTTATTATTGCATTAGCAATTAACACTTTGCTAGAAGCAATGATGCACATATGACAATATACTCAGTTTGCTTTCTAGTTTATTTAAAAAACCAAAACTAATGATAATTCTAAACATCTTAATCTGATTTTGTTTGCTTTCTAGAAAATGTTTGTAAATATTTTGTTTGCACAGAATTCCAAATGTTCATTTTCATTGTAATTTATATTTCTAGGTTTGCATAAAATATCATACGAAAAAATTCTTAATAATTAATTATCCACTGAAATTAAAATATCATACTATAGAAGATATTTCTTGAACATACTTGTATATATCAGTACATACATTCCTGGGGGATTAAGCACCTATGCGCCCCTCTATAATTTTAAGTATAAAATTTAATAATTTATTTCGGCATCTGGACAGAAAATGCCTTTTAGACAAAGCATAATTGGATAATGTATTTGTCCTTGCATTTAAAACTTTATAGGATATCGACCAAATCTGGTGCCCTAAATTTTGCCGCCACCATGCAAGGTAAACTTATGATTGTAGGAGCCACTTGTTTGACTTCAAGAAAGTTCAAGGTTCACAACTAGATTTTGCAAGAACTGAAAGCCCACATTTACATCATTTTAAAAGTAACAAAACAGTTTTAAATAAAAAGAAATATTTAGAATAAACTATTTTAATTAATATAATTGAATAATTCATATTCAGGAATTAATGCAGAGTTACTTGTTTATGGCAAAGCACACAATGGCTACCTTGCTTATGCCTAAGAGAAGGGACACTTTCATAAAGGACTTTCTAAGGGAGACTGGCTCTGATTCAGGTTACACATGGGAAAACCACAAAATCCAACTATGCAGCCAGCCTGTTTGCCTGGCTTTGAATCTAGGTCGAACTACAAGTATTTAGTGATGTTCATCCCTTGGGCACTGGTGGGGGCTCTGGAAAGAATGTTCCTATGATATAAAAGCTTTAAGGTGCACAAGGACTATGCAAAAATATGGACACATCTTGTAAAATGCATATTTGAATTGAAATGCTTATTCTTACAAAAGCTGTTGGTGGCACTGATGTGTTTCTCACTGGCGCCACCTGTACAACATTCTCAATATGTTGCAAGCGTCATTTATTACTGAGACAGTGTTCTGTGCAGTTGTGAGCGCATCATGTTGGAGCTAAATGAATTCCAACACGGGCAAATTGTTGGGGATCGTATGGTAGGTATTTCTGTAGTCAAGGTAGCTGAAGTATTCAGTGTTTCAAGAGGCACAGTACAGTTTGACTGATACGCATGCATCATTCGGACAGAATTATTCTCAAAATAGGGTGGAAGGATGGAGACTTTCTTTCCCTCCATTCTGTCTTTCTGGAGAAGAGAAGACTTTCACATGACCTTTCACATTGCAGCAAGCAATAACGCCCCTTTTGGAAGAGTCCATATGCTATAGCAGAATGCCAGCCAGGGTTGTGTTTGAGACGGTCAAACTATAAATAAGACTTTTACCTCATGCATGAAAACCAGAAACAGCTAAATCACAATGTGGATGAAAATTATGTTGAGTGATGATGATAGATGACCACTGAAGAGGACTGTGAAATGACTGCTAAACTGAATGTCACACTTATAAACCCTATTAGAATCAAAACAATACTAAGGGAGCTCCACAAGCAAGGTAGTTTTGAGGGAGCTGCAATTCAAAAGCCACTCATCAGTGAGCAAAATGCCTGTAAGATGAGAAAAAATTTAAAAAAATCATAAAACTTGGACTGAAGAGCAATGGAAGGTGCTTGGTCGGATGAGTCTTGCCTCACACTGTTTCCAGCTTCTGGGTGAGTTTACATCTGGCGAATGCCATCCTAACTGAAAGATAGAGACTGCTTGCTGCCAAGAGTGAGACGGCAAGGGTTCAGTCATGGTTTGGACAGCCATATTGTGGCATTCTATGAAACATATCATTACTGTGCAAGGTCACATTATTGCCAAAGATTATGTGACCATTTTAGCTGACCATGTCCATTTCATGCCATATTCCAAGACAACAAAGCTCCTGTTTACTCAGTTCACATCATCCAGGACTGATTTTTCTGAGCATGAGGGTGAACTTTCACATCTAACATAGCCACCACAGTCACCAGATTTCAATATTATTGAGCCTCTGTGGGTTATTTTGGAGAGAAATCTGCATAAGCGCTATCCATCGCCATGAACCATCCGTTCTGAGAAGACTGCAAGCTGTTTTGAATGCCGACAGTTTTCCTACACCATATTAGTCATGGCAATATATTTTTATTTTTGCATTTCTGTAGTTTTGTCCAACCCCTGTATAATAACCATATAAATGAAAACTCTTAAGTATTTTTTTTCTCACCCCCTTTCTCAATATTCATAATTGTTAACTTATCTTAGCAGAAGTAAGTGAAAATGTAATAAAGCACATAATAACAGGGGGGAAACCACTTTCAATGAAAAATAAAGCATACATCTGGAAAACAGGTCTAATGCTTTTCTTTATTTTTAATCGACAATATGCACTTTTTTACAAAAAAAAAAAAAAAAAAAAAAAAAGTATTCAACAGCACATGCTGTACAGAAAATATTTTTTAGACACGAAAAATTAAAGCTGTCAATTTTTGCAAGCTTCTGCATGAAAAAAATAAAAATTATAAAAAAAAAGGGGGAGTAGATTTTGTTTTTACAAGTTAACATGAGGGCCAACATTTTAAATCAAATCTAGCATTAAATAATTTAATTTAATTCATTAGAGGGAAACTGGATTAGTAGTTATATTTTCCTAAGAATGGTACAATTGCATCCACACATCCTGCAAATATTATACACATATATAAGAAAAATAAAGTATATGTAAAAGATTAAACTAGCATCATAAAATTTCCCTTCTCAATTCTAAAAATAGTAACCTCTCTCTGCACTACATCATTTCTAGATTAATCCATGTCATATGACTCTTAACAAAATTCTGGGGATGTAAATGGAACTAAAACTCAAGCAGCCAATAGTAATTTTACAGCAATATTAACTATCCAATCGAAATGCATTGAGAACCAAAACTAACTCAGTCTGAATTAAGATTTCATCCTGAACATAACGCACTTGCTTTCAATGCTTTGGCCTAGCTGCACTGCTGTCTGTCTGCTCCTTCTATCGTGCTTTAATCTAAAATGTAAGCTTTTTGGAATAGGCACATGTAATTTGCCAACGTGATTGTGGCCACAACTGAAATAAAAATGCAGATTTAATCTGCCTTCGCCTCCAATTTCCTATTCATTATGGATCAACACTTTTATGCCATTAAAATTCCAGCTGGTCATTACATCTAAGTTTGTTTTCATTATCACACACATATATATATATAAAGAAAAAAAGCCCTGAAATTCTACAACTCTAACCTTTTTCACAATGAGAAGCTTTTGAATTCTAACTTGAGAATGTCTACCCTAAGAATTAAATGTTTTAGCTCAAAACAACAAATATTGGTGTATTTCTAAAAACAGTATTCTTAAATTTTGTTTCATTTTAAACACAGATTTAAAATTTTGTTTTATTTAAAACTTTTTAAAAAGCTTCCTTTCTTTTTTTTCTTTTTCTTATTATTATTTGAAGGATTTGAACAAAATAAGCATCTAACATACTTCTAGGTTTTCTCCAATGAAAGTAAAATGCTAGACTTGTAAAACTGTTTAAATAAGATTTGAGATACATAATCAGCACACTGTAATGCTAGTGTAATACTAATGAAGGCTATTTAAAAATGATGCACAAGGTAGCAGAACTAACTGCAAAATGGGTGATATGATTAGAATAAAATTTTTGCCACAATAATCAGACTCATGTCCACCTTATAGTCCTCCATGAGGCATCCCTTCTTTTTTGTGTAGTGCCAAATGTCAGAGCATATAACAAATAAAAAAAAATATCGGGCTATCATAGAAAGTCCAATCTGAAAAATTAAAAGGAAGTTTCATGAGATAATTATCATTAGATAGCAGAATAAATGAGACGATTGAAAGAAACATTCACACTCATATTTCCTCCGAAATTTTCAACATCAAATGCATTTGAAATAGATGTTTGAATCAAATTTTTTCTAATTGTAGATCTTTTGCGTAATATTTTACCAAATTTAATATAAGGTATGGTATTTGAAATATGGTGTTGTTACTGATATTACACAAAATCTGCCCACTTCTAGCTATGAGGAGAAATTTTTTTTCACTATTATCAACAACTAATCCCAAGAAATTACACAAGAAGAGGAATGGCTGATATTATTAAACATCTGGCAGTCTATGAGTGTTACTAAGTAACAGATAAATAAAAAATTTTACTGTTTCTACATGATGTATATATTTTTTTTCTTTCATCGTATGTTTTGTTTTTTCTAAAGTTGCATTTGTATATAATGTCATATCTTGCAACTTAAGCACATTTGATCTTGAATCAGGTGGATGATTTGATGGTGCAGCCATGGATCTCTCAATAAATTTTGATATCATATTTAATGACTTTTACTTCCTTATAAGAAATCAGTTCTTGAAAATCTTTAATGGCAGAGCAAATTATATTATATTTGTATTATTTACATTTGAAAGTTTGGGGCAAAAGCGAATGTTCAGTTGAGTTCTTTAGAGTATGACATTTTAAAGTAATGACTCTTTGAAATGGAGTCTGCAGGTTTAAGAGGTAATGTGACTGTAAAAGTGAAAGGTCATACTTAAAAATTGAAAGTTTAAGTTCTAAACCTCCAGGAGAATTTCACAGAACACTGCATGAAATTAGTGATGATCAAGCTATATTCATAATGATCAGGCAGATGTCTTCTGTTGAGATTATTGGCTTTCGTGAAAGGTGCGCCAGGCATACAAGATCTGAATGCCCAAAGTAACAACAGATGAAGGAACACATATAGTTATGGTGGACTAGAAAGGAAGAAGAATATCAAGAAACATACAAGAAAATACTATAAAACCAGCTACAATGTTTCCACCAGCATTAGTGTGCCATATTTTGTAGACTTTAAGTTTGTGCATATAATGAAATTTTGGTGTGTCCATCAATTTTGATGCAATGTTGTTGAAACTCAGATTTTGTGAGGAAAGCATAGAATTTCTGTCTCACTGTCACTGTTGAATAAATGGGGTTTAGGGAACCAAAACTGAAATCATTGTCAATCCAGATGTAGAAGTCATCCTCATTGCTACTATAAAAATTTTGACATGTATAACCACATATAGAGTAAATGATCATCTCTATTTAGGATTATCAAAAGATCATAATGAAAGACAGAGCTCCATGCAGAAAAATGTAATGGTATGTGAGTGGTTACTAAAATTTCACAGAAACCGCCTCCCTTGCTTAATGAGGGGAAATTCAATTCGAGAGCTAATGCACACTCATATGTGGGAAGGCTGTAACAAATCTTTTGACCAAGTACAAATGGGAAGCAATACTTCATCCTCAATCCACTAGACTTCAAATTCTTCCAAAACTGAAAAAGCACCTGCATAGATAGTGTTTCTTCTTTCTCCCTGAAAGAAATTTCTTCAATCAAGCTATCCCAGGACAATATACAGGTAGTAAATGATATTTGCGTTTTTCTTTTAAAGTGAACTAATGGCCCTTATGCTTTAAAAGTAAGATGGTGACAGTAGCAATTCAGATTTTTTGCAATTTTGTAACTTTGAAAGCGGACAGTTTGAAATCAATTCAGTCATTACACACCTAATGTAATTTAAAAAATTAAAGCAAAGCATGTCATTGCATGATTCCTGTTTCAAAATTCAAATACATTTCAAAAATACAATTACTGTAATTGCAAGCAAATCACATTTAAGTGGTCAAAGGGCTGCAAAAGCTGCCAACGAGCCCCAATTAATGGGCCAGATAGTTGCATGTAGTTCCTGAGTTGAAGTTTGGTCATGGTTTGTATATATTTCAAAGAATATTGGTTATGTAATATTTCAAATATCATTGTTGCTTCTATCACTATCGTAAATGTTATATTACAAAAGCCTTCTCTAATGATATATTATAAAAAAACTTTTAGTGGTATGATAAAATATACTGCATTACTTGTATGCAGTATATTTTGCTGTATTGAAAAACATCATTATTAAAGCCTTGATAGTGATCAAGGGGAAAGGAAGCTACTGATATTTTAGTGCACCTTAATATGCTTTGCTAGGCTTACGATGGTTATATTTGTCATGATTGAATATATTTCATATATCATATCTTTTAGCCGCCTCCCCCTAAAACAATATATTATAATGACTATTATATAGTTTTTATTTTATTATACATTAAGCAATGCTTTGATTACTCTAATTCACACTATCAAATATTATATTACAATTTTAATAATGTATTGTTTAAGTGGAAGAAGACAAAACAGTACAGTGTATAAATACAGATGCGAAGACATGAAAGCCCATAGAAGAGTAGAAATGGGTGATAAGCAAAGCAAGTAAAAAATACCTTGAACAGAAGCAGTTTTTGAAAATTTTAGGGTCAACAGACAAAATGACTCTTATTAATGAGAAGTAATGTTGCTAATGCTCCTAAAAACTATTCCTGAATATACTATAAACATCTTTTATTACTGACAATAATGCTGCTATGATTGAACATAAGACGTAAGATGTGAGATTACTAGATAACCTTTCTCAAGTACTAGCAGCTAGCACTCAATTACAAAGAATATTATATAACAATACTAATTCTAATTTAAAAATATCTCATTTAAAATCACCAAAAACTATTTCTAAAATGAAAAGAAATATATATAACAGTGATTGTTTGTTAACAAGGTGAAAGCGATAAATTATCAAATTGGTTTATGAGCCTGAAAATACACTGGTGTGCAAAAATTAAGGACGAAGTCGAAAAATTAACATATCAGCTGAACGAAGAGGCAGAGCAGACAGAAAGACTAATCAGGAGATTAAGTAAGGTGATGTACGGTAGCACATGTGCAGATATGCAGGTAGATGTAATGGGGGAGTGTCTGAGTAGTATAAAGCATGTTGTCGGTGTAACATCAGTATTTCTGGCAAAGAGATTGCACGCCGTATAGCAGTTAAAATCACACCGAGTTGCTGCCTCAGCGAGAAATGGCGAATAATCAATCTGTTAGATGACATCTGGATGCTTTTACCTGAGGTCGAATCATTGGGAAGTTGGAGGAAGGCCGCTGTGTGACAAGTGTGGCTGCAGAGTCCGGAATTACTCACAGCATCGTTTCACGACTTTGGAGACAATTTCAAACTACAGGAACAGCTATTCGGGGGTTTAGTAGTGGTCGTCCACGAGGAACCACACCCGCAGATGACCGGTATATTGCCTTACAGGCCAGAAGAAACAGGCGGCAGACAGCGGGAGAAATCGCTAGACACACGACACAGGCGACTGGACGACCGATATCGCGTTTTACCGTGGCCAGAAGACTGCACGGTGGTGGTCTGTTTGCACGACGCCCTGTACGGTGTGTACCTCTAACGCCTGCCCATCGGAGAAGGCGTTCTCTGTGGTGCCGGGAACACCGGAATTGGAGAGACAATGAATGGGGACGAGTACTCTTTACAGATGAGAGCAGATTTAGTCTGAGTTGCGATTCTAGACACATACACATCTGGACAGAGCGGGGAACACGCAATAACCCCTTCAACATCATCAAAAGGGACTGTTTTGGAGGTCGCGGAGTTCTCGTTCGAGCAGACATAATGCTTGGTAGCCGGACCGACCTTCATATCTCCCAAGGAGGTTCGTCACCTGGGACTGCTATTGTAACGAGGTTCTTCTTCCTTACATGCGTCTTTTCACAAGGGCTATGGGTCCTCAGTTCCTCTTCATGGACGACAACGCTCCACCTCATCGCACAGTTACTGTCGAAGAGCTGTTGGAGAGTGAAGATATTGAACACATGGATTGGTCGGCAAGGTCTCTGGATCTAAATCCCGTCAAGCATGTACGGAACTTACTAGGGAGACCCGTGGCAGCACGTAACTTATCGCCAGTAACGATTCCGAAACTGCGATTGGTGCTACAAGAGGAACGAGCAGCAGTGTCTCAACAGCTCATTAACAACCACATATCCAGCATGCACAAATGATGTGAAACCTGCCTAGCAGTCAGGGGAGATCATATCCCCTATTAAAGACCGGATGTTTCTTGCTGGACACCCATCACAGGGATGTTTCGGCCTTCAGTCGCATTGCGCTCCATGCTACTTTTTCAATAAAGCTTCTTTTTATCCCTCTGATTTCTCTTTTAGTAAGTGTTGCTTACATTACTCATGTCCTTACGTATTGTGGATCTTACGGTATTAAATGTGTTGATTTGGAAAGCTTTTGTACAAAGTTATATTGAAAAAACCGTCTCGTCCTTAATTTTTGCACACCAGTGCATATTGTTAATGGCAATAAGTTCTGAATTTAATACCCTATCAAAACTCATACAAAATTATTTAAGCACATTATATTCATTATAAATCATGAACAAGCATTACTTTGTAAGCAACCTTTGTTCACTAAAATTTTTTTTGCATGAAAACCTGGAGCTAGTCAGTAGAAAGAGCTGTAAACCCTTTACAAGAAAATAAAAATCTGTCACTAATTTTATTTGGTGATAAGCAAAACAATATTTGATTATTTTCCACATTCATTATTCCCAAACACCAAGAAATTATTCTGTGCTTGCCTTGCAAACAGAAAATAAAGTAACTCATATTCAATCAAGAAAAATATTAATCTTCAATTTCAAGCTCCTTACCATACATCAGTATGACTATCAAATATACCATCCTTTAGAGATTCTGGAGCCATCCAACGAATAGGAAGTAGCCCTTTATCACCTTTCCGGTAATAATCAGTCTCATAAACATCTCTTGTCATGCCAAAGTCACCAATTTTTACGGTTAAGTCCTCTGCCACCATACAGTTACGAGCTGCAAGGTCTCTATGAACAAACTTTCTTGAAACAAGATATGCCATGCCATCAGCTATTTCAGCTGCCATCTGAAGAATCTGCATCAAAGTTGGTGGCACCTGCCCTGGATTTTCCTAAAGAATAATATTTTTTTCCTTAGCCTATTACGGATCATAAAAACTAAAAATATTATTGAATGCAAATTTATACACAATTAAACAAGAGCTGTGATAAACATATTTATGAGATAATATATTTATTAGAGCAAAATATATTTATGAACTGTAAGAAATCATATATGAAAATTAAAATGTCAGTGTATAATAATTATACATGTATATATGTATTTTCAAATAAAACTGTTACTATATGAAAAGACATTAAACTTTCAATTCTTGATTGATATAATTTCAATAAATACATACCTAAATCTTCTGAATAAAATCTGTTTGGTATAACAGGAGAAACTAATATTTTAATTATTTTAAAAACACTGCAAAGAAAATAACTTTGTCTAAAACTTTTCCAACATATAATATTTAGAAAAAAATATAATTACTTCTGAATCCGGACGATGAGAGCGAAGGTATGACTTTAAGTCCCCATTAGTCATCAATTCCATTATTACAAGTGTAGGCTGACCTTTGGATACGACCCCTAATAATTTGATAACATGATGGCAATCAAATGCTCTGTAAGATAAGTTAAAAACTGATTTAAGATTTTTTTTTTTTCCTAATCCCAACCATACTTCTGATTTTTAAAACATACTTATAGGTTTAAGAATTGAAAATGTGGGAGACATTAGAAACAAATATTGTTACTACAATATTGACAATATTGACAGTTAATAATTAACTGAGTTGAATATTCAATGCAGTAATTAATGACTATGCAAAAAATAGTAATATAATTTTTATTAGCTTGATCTCTCTTTCTTTAACATAACTAAAACAGATTTCTTTCCCCCTTTTATCTCCTTTAAAGATTTAATCTAGAACAAGATTTACAAGTACACTGTGAAAAATAATAGTACATCCTTTTAGTACCTCGAAAAACTCTTTCAAGCACACTGTTTCTCACTGGTCTCACATTCTTAACCTTTGTGTGCATAAAATAACATATACTACATTTCCTTAGATTTATATATTAAATTTACAAAAGGTGACATATAACTAAACATATATAGCAAATTTCAAATTTAATTTCTGCTTTTTACAACAAAATGGAAGAAACTGATACAAACTGTAAGAAATATTTATCTTATTTAAAGCTATTTAATTTATCTTATTCCAAGTTATTTATCTCTCAGTTATACAGAAAACATAGAAATGCAATTTTCATGAAGAAATAAAAAGAAAGAAGAGGGTTAAACTACTTTTGCTTTTTTCATTTACTCTTTTCTGATAAAAATTCCAACAAGAGTTTGTGTTACATTACTTCACATATTCTTTTAAAACCAGATCCAACTAAACAGCTATAATGTGCACATCATCAAGAATTCTTGGATAAAACCATGTATTATTGGTAAATTCCATTTCTAGTTCTAAAGGGGTAAATGGCTTTTTTTTAAATAAAAATTTATTTAAATAACTTCTTTAAAGAATACCTTGTAATATGCAAGCAGTTTATTTAATCTCTTTCAAAAAATTTGATTTTTGAAGCCAAGCTCTCTATTGCTGTTCAGACACTGCCAAATTTAAGTACTCCTTCAAACGAGAAAATATTATGTGACCATTAAAAAAAAAGAATTTATTAAAGGTGAAATATCAAGTCATTATAAAACCATGAGGTAAAACCTTTTGAACCTATCTTACCACAATTTTGGGTAGTTTTTTTGCCACATATAATACTGCATTATCATGATGAGATTGTATTTCTGTTGATCAAATGTAGATATTCCCCCTGAGTTTTTATTCTCATTTTATATACAATAATCAACATTAACAGTTTCATATCTTTTATAGTAGATTTTGACCTCACAATATCTACAATATGGTACAAAAATATGAGCAACAAAGAATAATGGCCATTATTTCACACATTAAAATTACAACTTATTTTTAGTGAATAAACACCGAGTTTTATAGAAAAGGCATAAATTAACTTTTGTAACCAAATTAAAAGTTAAACTTCACCTTCTAATATCAAGAGAATATTTTATTGTATAAAAATACTCAGTATGAAATTATCTTGCATTCTAGATGAAGTGTGCATATGAATATTTTAACAGCTCTTTCATTATGCTGCAAGTTTAACGGACCAGAGTAAATCAATATTCTAAATAACCTTGACAATTTCATCAGTTTTAAGTACTTACTTCATTACAGATGCTTCTTGCAAAAATTCAATTCGTTCTCTTAGTGTGGCACTTTCATTTACAGTCTGAAATAACAAATAATATTTAATTATTATCAATGTAACTATTAAATTTGAAAAAAGTTACAGTTTTAAATTTATATGTAGAATAAAATAATATTTCAAATTCATATTTCTCAAGCAGTGTCTTTTGGACCAATGCAGTTCTCAGATGCTGAGAAAATATAAAATAATAATACAAGGATTGTAAAAAACAGCAAATTCAGTCTGACTTTTTTCTTAACTAATACATTATCCACACTTCATTTGTTTCTTCATATGCTTCTTCTATACAAAGGTATTAGTCAATGTCGTCTTCATTACAAGCAGTGTGTTTTATACCATTGTTGAACCCAATGCTCAAATCTTCCTTAAAAAAATTCAAGTGTGCACTGTTTTATTGATTTCCTTATGCTATTCTGTTTATGCCAGCTTTTTATAACAGTCTTAGGTTGTTCTTCATTGGACTGAAGAAGTCCAATATCAGCTTTGTTGTAATAGATGAGAAAAACCATTACCCAGCATAATTTGCTGATCTCACAAGTTATAGTTATAAATGTATGCATTATAATGGTGACTGTAAACTATCTTTATGTTCTCATTTAGTTTATTTTTCCTAATGGCTTCTTGAAATATTTGGGCTAAAAAACTTCTCTGCTAATTGTTGGCTCTTGAACATTTAGAGACCTTGCAGAAGAAGGCAAATAATCATTGCCTGGACTATTCCTTTATCTCTGAATAATAAAGTTGTGCCCACATTTCTTCCTCTGAACAAAATTTAGGGAGGGGGATGCTTTTACTTGGCTTCAAAAGATCAGAGAAATGCATGCATCTAATTTATATTTCACCTCATCTGTTAGTTAGTAATGAAGAAAATTATCATAGAAGTCTTTATGCACCCTTTACCTTTTGACTCCATATGGAAAAAATTGAGCGAAACATTTAATTTTAAAATTTGTGATAATTTTCAGAGGTTGTTTAAAGAAAAATATTTCTAGATTGGTGAATTGTTTGTAAGATTATTAAATTATGACTCTAAAGTAGTAAAACTGCATCAGAATATTAATAACATAGTTTTATAATTTGGAAACTTAAAACTACTGATGTGAAAATTCTTTTGGCATATCATACATAATTAAATTATAAATTAAAAAATCTATGTACTAGTACAGCAAAACATCAACTTTGAATTATTCATTTGTTTTTTGGTGGAAGCCACTTGTTGTTATTAAGCCTAACTGGTCTTGTGGTTCTCTCTATGATTGGTAGAGTGAACCAATTCCTCCCATTTTTCGGATTTCAGTTCTATATTTTAATGGTGATGTTCATCAATACAGGGCATTTGTGAAATGCATGTTCATCTGAATTCCTGCTAGCAGTGAAGTGAGGACAGAACCTGCAGTTCTTTATACTGTAATTCTCCAAAAACAGCTGTTCTGGAGCAAGCTGTAAATACTGTGTCTTTTGCGGGTAGCACTTGCAGCAACCCTGTAATTTTTTAACCGAAATCTCAAAGCACGCTAAAGCATATAGCAAAAATCCCAGTTTTAAAATTAAATACCTCAATCAACTTTTATTAATTAGGAGTAAAATTTTTTGTGTTTTAGTTTTTATAATCAATATAAAATTTACCAAATATGACTATAGGAAAGTAAAGTTTCAAATTTTTTACAAAGTTTTTTCTTAAATTTAAAAGTACACGAACATGAATATTTGCATCATTTAAAGCAGTTTTGAAACTTGAATGTCAACTACCAATGACTGTGAAACTAGAGGTCACATAAAGACTTTTATTGACAATATGCATGACAATATACCTAACAGCAGATACAACACTGATGACAACATCTGACCTGTAGATTTTCAAAATTCAAGAAATGTTTTAACACTCAGTGGAAAAAGCTAAATGAAATTCAAAAAATAAGGGATCAAATCTCCCCCCCCCAGAAGGTGAATAGTTGATGACTCTAATCATTGCCTTAAATACATGACTTTTTTATTTAAAAGCAACAACAAAAATTTAAATATTCCAATTAATAAAGTTCATGCATATAATAATAAAGTTCATGTCATATTTTATTTATTTATTTATTTATTGCATAAACTTGGATCATGTTGTCAAAGAATTAAAACGTTTTAAATTTATTGGATGTAAAACAATACCTGCAGTTAAAATATTCTGGTATTTATATACTGTGGTCTCAGAAAAGTTTCAGATCTTGTTTGGCAATTATGTTACACATATTACAAAAGAATTTATATTAACAAACAAATGTTTTAACCTCCTTCTTAACAAAAGGAGGAGTGAAGTAAATTAACTAGAAAAACATTTTTCAGTTTCTTAACTTCAAGTTAATTTTTATTACTTTTTTCTTGAAGTGATCGAGGCATGACTTAAAACAAAATTTTTGGTTTTGTGGAAATGAATAAGTTTCACAGTTGTAACATTTTTTGGTAAACAGAATTACCAAAGAACCATATTTTTTGTTATTAATGATAAGTGTTCATACATAGCGCAGATACATAATTTATTTTCATATGTTATAATATTAGTATTTATTATAGTATATAAGTGAAAAAAATTCAACATAAATTATGCTATGATGATTTTTTTTTCAATTTATTGAGCAAAATTTTAAATCATGTAACAGTGGTTTAAAATTTTGCTCCCCCCCCCCCAGAAAAAAGGAGAATAAATCTGAAAATTACTGCTTAAAATATGTAATGAAGCTAGAGTAGAGAATAAATATAAAAACGTCATTTAAAATAAAACAAAAATAAGAAACTGCATTTAAAATAATATGAAATCCGAAGAAACATGTTAATTCAAACACTTACACAAAAGCAGAATGAAATAAGCTGGACACTTGACATGGATTACAGTCAGTACCTATTGTGACAAACTGTAACAGCAAATGATTCATTAGGAAAACAACCAGCTGGTTATTATTAGAAATTTCCTCTTTCGGACTAACTTAAAGAAACTCATTTTTAGAGCCCAGGTGTAAACGGTCCGCAAGGGAGATGTCCTGAAGGCTAATGGGTCTCTATCACCTAATGCTTTTATGATGCCGACTTATTCACAGCTGTTCGCTGTTCTTTTGTGAGAAGAGACGAAGCAGTGGAGTTGAATGGACATGTAGTTAGAGAAGTCTGTGGGAAACTCGTTCTTTCCCTTCTGTAAGATATAGCAATGTAACAGTTTACGCTATTCATCCATTATTTAATCACGAATGAATTTGTTGTTGAGTTTTAAATAAATTTAAAAAGACAATCCTGTCTTGCTATTTTTCCATAAAAGCTCGGAAACGTTACAGCTATAATAATTTGGTGGCAGCAGGTATGATGAAAATCCACGAAGCAGTTTTAGTTTGGTCATCGAACGAGAACTCTTGTGCTTAACAAAGAAAGAATACGGACGTCAGTCCGGGAGAAAAAAAAAGCCGTCAGGCTCCGAAATTCAACTCCGCGCTTTTCTAAAGAAGATTCCAGACGTCAGTCCGGGAGAAAGAGAGGACCGTCAGGCTCCGAACTTCAGCTCTGTGTTTTTAAGTTCCAGACGTCAGTCCGGGAGAAAGAAAGGACCGTCAGGCTCCGAAAATCAACTCTGTGATTTATAAAGAAGATTCCAGACGTCAGTCCGGGAGAAAGAGAGGACCGTCAGGCTCCGAACTTCAGCTTTGTGTTTTTAAGTTCCAGACGTCAGTCCGGGAGAAAGAGAGGACCGTCAGGCTCCGAACTTCAGCTCTGTGTTTTTAAGTTCCAGACATCAGTCCGGGAGAACGAAAGGACCGTCAGGCTCCGAAAATCAACTTTGTGATTTATAAAGAAGATTCCAGACGCCAGTCCGGAAGAAAGAAAGGACCGTCAGGCTCCGAAATTCAGCTTTGTGTTTTTCTAAAGAAGATTCCAGACGTCAGTCCGGCTGAAAGAGAGGACCACCAGGATCCGAAATTCAATTCGCTTGAAGTTTAGTGGGACAGCCATTGTCCGAAGATTTTCAGCATCTTTAAGTTGTAGGACTATCAGTGTCCGGAAAGTGTAGTGTGGTGATATACGTTTGTGTGGTAATTTAGTGCATGTGCCTTCAGCGTCCAATAAAAGAATTAAGTTGTGAGATTCAACACTTTCATGTTCCAGGCTTCAATCAGAATTTCAACTCTACAGTCCAGGCGGGTAAGTACCTTGGATTTTTTATATTGAGGCAGTGAGGTTTATTAAATATAGTATTTCTATTGTGTCATTTATGTCACTTCAGGTAAATGTTTTCTAACAAATATTGGTTTCGTTGAAGCTTGCAAATGCGTTGATTGATATTTATGTTTCAGATAAGAAAATATATTTAAGAATTTAGGAATAAATTTAGAATTTTGAATTCAGAAATTATAATTAAATAATATCTTAAGAATTTGAAGTTGTATTAATAGAGTGAATTGTTGTGAGTTTTGCTACTATTATGCTTCTATAATTGAAGAGTAAAATTGTAATATTTCTAAAGATTCTATCTTTTAAAGGGTATTCTGAATTATCAATTCTAAGTCGTCTTGAACGTTATAATTATTAGAAGTAAATGTAAACTGTTATGGTATGTAAGAATTATAAGTTTGTAAGAATGTATTTCATGTAAGAAATATAAGTACGTAAGAATTATAATTCCAAAAATTTTCAGTTCATTGTGTTAAAAATGAAGATAAGTAAATCTTGGTAGCTTAAAATTAAACTGTTGTTTATTTGATTTTCAGTACAGAATATGAATTATCATTTTGTGTAAGAATTATGAGAAGTGAAAATTTTCAGTTGAAAGTGTTAACAGAAAGTTTAGAAATCACTAATATCTTACGTTCAAACTGTGGTTGTATTGATATTTATGAGTATTTATACGTTTATTTTAATTTACTTTTGAATGCATAACTTAATATACTATGAAAGTTTTGATGATCTGAATGTGAATATTGTATTATCTAAAGCATATTGTATTATCTTAAATTCTCAATTTAACTAATTGCAACTGAGTGCATCCTGTTCACAGTATAGTGTAAATTGTCTTGAATGTATGTTTAGAATACCAGAAATTGTTCTGAAAAAAATTAAGAGTTAAATACTGAGCCTCAGAATTGTAAATTTTAGTTGTATATCAAATTTATATATATAAAGAGAGATTCATTAGATTTAGAGTATAAGTTGAGGGTATATCATGGCATTCTTAGCAAAAGCTAGAAAAGAGGACCTTAAATCCTTGGCTGAAGAGTTAGGGGAAAAGGTTGGACCCCAGCTTAGGATATTAGATTTAAGACAGCTGATTATGGGAAATGAAGCCTACGAGGAGGAACTAATTAAAAGTCTGTTGGAAAATATCACGTCAGTGAGACTTGAGAAAGAAGAGAGGCAAGAAAGAATTAGGAGAGAAGACGAAGAGAGGCAAGATAGAATTAGGAGAGAAGAAAGAGAATTCGAGATAACCAAAATGAAATTGCAGGCCGCTAAAGGTAAGGATCTAATTGATGGGAATGAAGAAAGTATGCCTAGAAGAAACCATTTTGAACTTCAAAAAATGATCCAAAAATTTGATCCCGAAGAGAATGATGTTAGTTTGTACCTAGTCATGTTTGAGCGCCAAGCAAAGAGGGCGAATCTAAACCAATCAGAATGGGTTTCTGTTTTATTAACACTTTTGCCAACAGAGATAGTTCAGCTGATTATGCGAGAGCCAGAAGAACAGGCTTATGACTATGCTTACATAAAAGGGATACTTCTTAAAAGGTTTAAACTGAGCCCAGAAAAATTTAGAATCAAATTCTCGCAAACCCAAAAAAACGCTCAAACCACTTGGAGGGATTTCGCATTTGAATTAAGAAATTATTTTGAAGAATGGATCTCGGGCTTGGAAATTAATGATTTTGAACTTTTAAAAGACCTGATGATAACGGATCAAATGAAGCGTCGCGTAAATTTCGAAGTGCGCCAGCATTTTATTGATGAATGGTCCAAGATAACGTCCCCAAATAAATTAGCCGAGTTGTTAGAAGATTATGAAAACGTACGTGAATACCGGAAAAAGGTCTCTCCAGTTCATGGTTCGGAGTCGCAAAAGAGAAATAAAAATCAGCCTAATTTCAGAGATTCGCCAAGGTATAAACAGGCTGGGGAAAAAGTTTCGAAAAAAACAGAAACTTTTCGAAATCAAGATGAGCGTCATTTTGAAGTACGTAAACCTCTTAAGTGCTATACTTGTGGCTCAATCGATCACTTGAGGCCGCAGTGTCCGAAAGCTCAGAAAGACTTTAAATCTACGGCTGTTGTTAACAGGGTACAAGAGAATGAAGAAGATTATTTAGCGCCATACACTACAATGGCTAAGGTTAACGGGTTCGATCTTCCTGTATTACGGGATTCTGGAGCATCCATTGATGTGATCTGTAAAAAATACATTACCCCTTCAATGTTAACAGGAGAAACTGTTTGGGTAAAACAACCGTTCGATGAATCACCTATATGTCTTCCCCTAGCACATGTTGAAATAGAAGCAGAATTTGGACGAATATTAACAAAGGCCGCAGTCATACGAAATGAGCTTGATCAAGGACGTTATATATTAGGGAATCGGACGGCTGCAAAATTAGGAAAAAATCAAAATAAGGAATACTTTTTCCAAGTTAACGCAGTGGAGACTCGGGCTCAGAAACGCCGACAAATGATCAATAGCGAAGAGAAAGGCCTTCAAGCAGCAAAAGAAAGGGGTGAGCATACGAATATTGTACCCTCACCGAGTTTTCCCTCCCTCGCGAACGATTATACTTCCCAGGGGACGAAACAAGAAGAAAAGAAAGATGGAAAATCGCTCCTGCCCATTTCGGAGTTCAATGACCTTCCTCCTCTACTTTCAATAAGCACTAGATTCCTTCAATTACAGCAACAGAGTGAAGATTTAAAGCCGCTTTTTGACATAGTGACAAGAGACTCTCAAAAAACTCTTCGACAAATATTTACAAGATAGAAAAGGGGCTGCTGTATAAGTGTTAAGAAGATCGTTTAGGAAATGTACGGAAATTATTGGTCATTCCTGAAACTTGTCGGGAAAAGATATTGAGTTTATGTCATGAACAAGTGTCCGGACATTTGGGCGTAACTAAATCCAAAGATAATCTAGCTAGATATTTTTTTTGGCCCAAATTTTATAAAAAATGGAAAATTAAATTTGAACTTTGGATCCTTGCCAAAAAGTGGGGAAAATTAACGATAGAAAA
>KK117368.1:38929-60429 GCA_000611955.2 Stegodyphus mimosarum
GATATCGGAAGTATTTTCAAAAATAAACATAGATACTTGTGGACCCTTGCCAACCACTTCTAAAGGAAACAAATATATACTAACTGCTATATACGTAGCATCAAAATATCCAGAGCCTCTTCCAATCGAAGATATAACTTCGGTTGCAATAGTGGATGCGCTGTTAAATCTTTTCAGCAGAATGGGATTCCCTAAAGAGATTCAGTGCGATCAAGGAACTTCATTTATGAGCAATCTGACCACAGAATTTTTTGAACGTTTCGGTATCAAGGTTAGTCATAGTTCGGTACACCACCCTCAGTCTAATCCAGTGGAGAGATTTCATCGTACTATAAAAAGAATATTACGAGTTTTATGTTTGGAGGCTGATTCTGATTGGGAACAGGTGCTACCGGCGGCTCTTCTTGCTTTGACCCTAGAACACTAGCGTGTTTATATATGCTGCTATCACTAGCGATATGCAAAATTTATATGCTCGTTTAAAATTCATTTTATTTACTTATATTACATTAAGATGTTTCTAAATATGTTTTTATTTGCTGTTTTACCCAATATTAGTCTATAGTCGTGTATGAACTGGGTTTGTAACATTTTTTACAATTTTCAATAAGAATTTTTCATATTTGGCGAATAGCAGCTAATTTATGTTTTTTTACGCTCTTCTTTTGTGTCTTTTTCATCAAATCTTAAGCAATCCAAAAGAAATGAAAAGCGTCTCTCAGTAAATGTTGCTCTATACCTTCCACTAGAAAAAGTTACATCAAACATAACTTTTGTTGACAAATGGTTATCTTTTAAAGCTGCAGAAAGTATTAATATTCCAAACAAGGCATTTAGTTCATCGTAATTTAAATTATTTAGGAAACCATCCGTAATATTTGCATAATCTATCTTCTTTCTGTTTATCTCTGCGTTTGTGTGAGTAAGTATTTCTTCTTTGACTACATCAGAAATAAACAAATTAAAACAGTCAATTGGTTCCTTAACAAATTGAGCCTCAGCAACTGAACCTGGTCTAATATGAACTATTTTTTGCGCTGCTTTTCTGTTTAGCGGTGTCATTAATTTTCGTACACCACCCATAACAATTTATTCCTTTTACTAAGTCAGCATCCAGAAATATAACATGTCCTTGTTCATTTGAGTCTTCAATATTTGTAGTCTTTCTATTTTTCTTTTGAACATTTAATTCAACTTTCTTTTTCTTACTTTTGTCCATATCACTACTGCACTCAATTTCTTGTATCGGGGAATCGATCACTAAATCAGGATCAATCTCTATTCTATCATTAGGAATATAATCCGGATCAGCATCACTGTCATCATTATCTTCATCAAATTCAACATTGTCACCACTTTCACTTTCATCAGATTCCAAAAGCACTGCTTGAATTTCTTCATTCGTTAAATATTTGCGGCGTTTCGCCATTTTTTCAACACAGTATGAAATAAAAATCGAAACACATTTATATATGCCGCTCACAAATTTAAAAATAACCGACGCTATCACTAGGACTACGCTAAAATCACGTATTTAAAAAGTCACGTATTACTAGTGACACGAAAAATTTACGTGTTCAAAATTTTGCGTATTACTAGCGACACGTAAAATTCACGTCTGAGCTCTAGCTCATGTAACCAAGACAAATGAACCACAGACGAAAAAATTAAACCATGTGGCATGCAGCCACCTACATGACACCTCGAAACACTCAAGGTCAAACAAGTGTATAAGTGAAAGGGCGGAAAGGAACTAATAAAGGATGGCAGCACATAAAATTTACGTACACTAGTGTTCTAGGGTTAAGAACTGTGACGCATGAAAGCACGGGTTTCACACCTGCGGAACTTGTCCACGGAAAGAATTTGCGTAATCCAGAAACGTTGTTATACGAACATTGGACGGATTCACCAGAGGAGGAACAACCAGTAACCGAGTATGTTTTTAGACTCATAAATCGCTTAAAAAAGTGTCAAGAGCTGGCAGTTGAGAAAATGCAAGATCAACAACTCAGGAGAAAAAAATGGTATGATAAAAATGCCATAAAAAGAGAATTTAAAGAAGGTGATCTGGTGTTAATTTTGGCCACTTCTAAGGCAAATAAACTTTCGGTTCAATGGACAGGACCGGGCAAAGTTGAAAATAAAGTATCCGAAACAAATTATATCGTATCCTTACCGGGGAAAAAAGAAAGATCCCAAATTTATCATATCAATATGTTAAAGCCATATTATAAAAGACCTGAGGTAATTAATTACCTGTCTTGTAGCGAAGAGGGTTCTGACCAGATTGAGACTGAAATAGATTTTCCTAATATTGATACAAATCCAAACGTTTACGATTATTCTGAGGTTATTAAAAGTAGCAATTTGGAAGAATTATTAGAACCTACTCAAAGAGATCAATTGCAGAGGTTATTAAATAAATATTCGCAAAGTTTTTCTAACGAGCCGGGAATGACAGACCTCGTAGAACATGATATTGAAGTTATCAGTAATAAGCCGGTACGATCTAAGCCGTATCGAATGTCACATCGACAAAATGAAATTTTAAAAAGAGAAATTCAACGAATGCTTGACCTAAAAATTATTGAGGTGGGGGAATCAGACTACACTTCTCCTATGATTCTCGTAGAAGCTCCAAATAAGGACCCTCGACCTTGTGTGGATTACCGACGATTAAACGAAATCACACGTACCCAGTTCTATCCCTTACCCAATATAGAAGAACGGGTAGAAGAAGTTGCTTCTGCAAAATATATCACGGTTATAGATTTAGCTAAGGGATATTGGCAAATACCCTTAAGCCCTAATGCTCAAAGATATGCCGCATTTGTAACCAGTTTCGGCACTTACAGGCCATTACGGTTAAGTTTTGGTTTAAAAAACGCTCCTTATTTTTTTTCCAAGATGATGCAAGAGGTATTAAATGGATGCGAAGAATTTGCAGTTCCCTACCTGGATGATGTGGCTATTTTTTCAAAAACCTGGGAATGTCATCTCAAGCATCTGGAAATTGTGCTGAAACGTATAAGTAGAGCGAAATTGACCATTAAACCTTCAAAATGTCGTTTTGCTCAAAAACATGTCCTTTATTTGGGCCATGTTGTAGGCCAAGGGTACCGGAAACCGTCGGAAATTAAGACCAAAGCTATAAGAGATTTCCCAACACCCAAGACTAAAACGGATATAAGAGCATTTCTGGGATTAGCGGGCTACTATAGCCGTTATATTCCGATGTACTCAGCAATCGCCGCTCCGTTGACGGATCTTTTAAAAGGAAAATCAGTAAAGGGTGATATTCTGTGGAATGCTGAGAGCGAAAGGGCTTTCACGGAATTAAAAGAGAAATTAACAAGTTACCCAGTTTTATATGCACCCGATTTTACTCTTCCCTTTATTCTACAAACCGACGCATCTGATTATGGTATGGGAGTTGTATTAACACAGCTCACTAGTAACGGAGAAGAACATCCCATTATATTTCTGAGCAAGAAATTCTCCGAGGTAGAGAAAAAGTACTGCACCACTGAAAAGGAATGCGCCAGCATAGTGTTTGGTATAAAGAAACTTCACTATTATCTAGACGGGCAAGACTTTATTGTGCAAACTGATCATAATCCTCTAACTTGGTTACGAACTAATGCCAGTAATAATCCTCGCTTAATGCGTTGGGCTCTGGCTCTTCAGCCATACAATTTCACAATTATTCATCGTTCGGGGAAACTCAATAAAAATGCTGATGCTCTAAGCCGAAAAACTTGATATTATATTGATTTTATATTTTTTACTGTCTTGTATGGTTCTTCTGTAAATCTATATAAGTAAAAGAATGCATATTGTGTAATATTTGTCTAAAAAGGGGTAAGCTCTGTTTTGTCTGAATGTAATTAGTCATTAGTATTTTTTGTACACTAAGTATGTTATATTATTTGTACACTGCCCTCAATATAATTTCATGTTTAATCCATGGTACTTACACCTGTTTGATGTAAAAATGTGTGTTTACTGTAATTTATTTTATTAACAATATGGTGAACTCTAATGGTGGTAATTATGGTCCAGAAGACCCCCCCCCTCGGGGAGGGAAGGAAGCTGTGACAAACTGTAACAGCAAATGAATCATTAGGAAAACAACCAGCTGGATATTATTAGAGACTTCCTGTTTTGGACTAACTTTAAGAAACTCATTTTTAGAGCCAGGGTGTAAGCGATTCGGCCAGGAAGAATGTCCTGAAGGCTAATGGGTCTTTATCCCCTAATGCTTTTATGATGCCGACTTGTTCACGGCTGTTCGCTGCTCTTTTGTGAGAAGAGCCGAAGCAGTGGAGTTGGATAGACATGTAGTCAGAGAACTCTGTGGGAAACTCGCTTTTTCCCTTCCGTAAGATATAGCAATGTAACAATTTACGCTATTCATCATTTATTTATCCACAAATGAATTTGTTGTTGAGTTTTAAATAAATTTAAAAAGACAATCCTGTCTTGCTATTTTCCCATAAAAGCTCGGAAACGTTACCACTATGTTTAATTAAAATGCTAGAAATTCTGGTGATTTCCTATACCCAAATATTAAATCTTACAACTATCAGGTTTTTGGAATAAAAATCAGTATTAAAATCTCTTAACTTGATCTTCTGTATTCTTTGATTAAAAGATTGCAAAAGTCCATTTAGATGTACGGATATTTTCAGCACCATCATTTTCAAAGTACCTCTATGTAATGAATGCATATCGGCTGATTCATTGCCAGAGCATTCCTATATAATGAATACAATAAGTTGGGTTTATTATAGTCTGCATGTGCACCACAAAGGAATGGTCTAAAAGTCAATTTTTCAAGATTATAATCAAAATTGCTATTTCAGAATTATGTTTTCTCTTCTGACCACATAAAATGACAATCAGTCAAAGGATGCAATAAATTAAAATATGTTGTAATTTTAAAGAAAATTAACATCCAACTTAATATCCTTGCCATTATTGATTTTAAATCTCTTCTTAACCTCTTTGCGAAGGGCGAATCATATATGCATTTTGTACGGACGCATGTGAGGCCCGGGCGGTTCATCCGTGCACTCCTGGAGAACTAGCCTAGTGAACGGGCAGTGCAGATATGCATTTTCAGCTGAAACAATTTTTAATAGCCACTAGATGGCACTCTGTGTCCATTACATTTAAACTGAACGTAGCTTTAGTATTCTGACCTTCAGATTGTTTATATTCTGGCTGTTTTTTGTATTTTGCTTGTCAGCTGTGGCTGGGGAGGGGGGAAATCGTAGTGTAAACAAACGCAGCTCGGCTCTTTAATTTTGCACGTGATATAAGCATTCTCGCTTCTGATAGCTCTCCGAACACTTTTTTTTGGTTTGTTTTCGCTACAATGTCGGGTTTTTTAGGGTTTCAGCATCAGTTTTGTTACAGTTTGTATTGCTTTCGGATATATTTTGCGCACTTCTCTTGTTATTTAAGAAAGCCTTGACTCTAGATTATTATGGCGAGGAAGCGTTATTTATCAGAGGATGAATATACTCGTATGGTAAATGAACCAACTAGCAATATAGATGAAAGTGATGATTCATTTGCTTAAGAGTTAGAAAGTGACATTTCTAACGATTCTGACACGGACTTTTAGTCAGAGACTGAGATGGCTGAATGCCTGCCTTCCACATGCCGTAAAAGTTCGACTGAAGATACTTCATCTTGGACTCGAGAGCTTGAGGAATTGCATCCTCATACATTTACTGGAATACGGGGAACAAATTCTGTAGATCATGCAGAAAAAGAAATTGATTTCTTCAATATTTTCTTTGATAATGATCTTTTAAATTTGATTGTTGAAGAAACAAACAGTTTTGCAGAAAGCGCTCAAAGAAGTGTCCCATCAACTTCTAAATCAGCCAGATTTTCAAATCTAAGTATTGAAAACATAAAAGTGTTTTTTGCAATGATAATACTGATGGGCATTATCAAGAAGCCTAATTTGAAAATGTATTTTACTACAAATGAGATATTTGCTACTCCGTGTTTCAACAAAGTTATGCCTAGAGATGTTTTTCTCAACATTTTAAAATTTTTGCATTTCACCTCAAACAAGGATGCTAAAAAGTTGGAAAAACTCGGATTAATTGTTGAAAACCTGAAAAATAAGTTTAAAAGAACCTACACGCCCGAGGAAAATATTTGTATTGATGAATCGCTTTTTGCTTGGAAAGGACGCCTTGGCTTTCGTCAATATGTTCCATCGAAAAGATCGCGCTACGGCATAAAAATATATAAATTATGCGAATCAGTATCCGGTTATGTGTGGAAGAAATGGCTAAATCTGGCAGAAAAGATAGAGTTACTGGACAAGACATTTTAAAACCTAGGTGTATTATTGATTATAACAAAAACATGGGTGGTGTAGACATAGGAGACGGAGTTATGACACACCATTCAAGTTTTAGAAAATCGGTGAAATGGTACTAAATTTTATTCTTTGGGCTTATGGATATAACCATATTGAATTCCCACATTCTGTATGACAAAAAACACAGCACTAAAACACCGCTTCTCCAATTTAAGATGAAATTAATTGAGCAAATTTTAGAGAACTATGAAAATTATAGAGACGAAAAGCAGTTTACAGTAAGATCTGTACCAGCGGCTATCCGATTATCTAGTAGGCATTTTCCTACACTTAATCTGAACAAAAAGAAAGAAAAAAGCCGCAGAAAGTGCATTGTTTGTTCACAAACCGTGCTGAAAGAAAGAAAAACACAACAAACATTTTATGCTTGCAAATCATGCAATGTAGGACTTCGCGTTTCTCCCTGCTTTGAGATTTTCCACACTCAGTCTTCATTTTAAATTTTATTATTTCTTTTTGTAAATAGCCCTTGTCGTATATTTTTTATTAATGTGAAAGTATATTAATGTGTTTTGTCAATTAAAATTTTGGAATAATTGGAATAGCAATTTCAAAAATTATTTCTCAAGGTAAGCACGTAAGCAAATTTTTTTTTATATATTTTCTTATAAATTGGAGGAAAAACATTATTAAAGTCTAGTTTTAATGCTATAAGACAGATTATGTAATAATCTAAAATACTACCAAAAATTATGGTGGTAGGGCTTAATTACTTGCGATTTTTTTTCTAAACTTAGGCCTAGTGGAGCAAAACCCCCCGTCCTGTAGCATAATTCCTTTCACTTCCGCTTCGTCCTAAGCGCGCGTCTTAGACAAAGGCGCCCCGTCGTCAAAAGATTAATAAGTCACATTGATAAAACTTATGAATAATTAAAGATTGTGAATGATAAACTCTGTGAATTACAAAAAAGTTATGAAAATTCCATTTTTCATAATCTGTGAATTAGGAATTTGTCATTTTAATATGGCAAAGCCACAATAGCTACCGACCTAAGAGGGGGGATGCCTTCATGGAGGACTTTCTGTAGGAAACTGGCTTGCATTTACATTACACATGGGAAAAAACCATGCAGCCAGCTCACTAGCCAAACTCAAAACCAAACTAAACTAAACTACTAGTATTCAGCGGTCTTAAGCACTCAGCTACTGGAGGGGCCTGTGAATAAGGAAAAGATATATATATATATATTTTATGGCAAAGTATGAAACAAAATAATAGTAGTCTATAGAATTAGAAAGGCATTCTAATTTTATAGAATACCTAGGCATTATAGAATGCCTTGCATTTTTAAGCAAAGTTTGAAATATGAGAATTATTATATACTTAGGTACAACATATAATACCTTCACATACTGTAAAATGAAAATGCTCTTCAGGCAAAGTATGAAAAAAAAGGTCATGAATAAGGCTATTATTTAAAAGGTGTTCTTTTTTCAAAAATACAAATGTTATCTTGAAAAATAATAAAAAAAGTGCCATTAAAATATTCCTATTCAAAATACATAAAAAAAAATAAATAAAAGTTATATGAAAAAAATTATACCTTTCTTATTAAAGAAAACAAAATGTTCATATAAAAAATAAAATTCCATTTGTTGAAATATGGAAGGTTTGAATGACATTTTGAATTCCCTTCATTACTTTTTTTACACACAGACATTTCATACTTTGGCATTTTGTTTTACACATACATTTGACAAATCCTTGGCCAGTTCCAGTGGACCGAACAAAGAGCAATTTCACGGTCAGGAATATCTTCAATTCTAAGCAAATTCTTAGAGCATAAAATTAACTGTGATCTCGTAGATCATTATTTTTAAATGCTTCCATAAATTTGAAGTCAGTAGAAACTATCCTTGTGACATTCGTTAAACTACTAATATATTGCACAAATTATGATATAATTTCCCTAGGCATTGTATGTAATATGGATATGTAATTCATATTTTGCTGGTTTGTCATTTGGCATTCTATAGAATGCCTAGGCAATGTGTGAAATGTTTAATCGTTCCATACATTGCCAACCAGTTTTTGGCATTATATAAAATGCCTAGGTATTCTATAGATTGCCAGATTTCATACTTTACCTGTACCATATATATTTGTATCTACTATTAATCAAAGATATTGAGCATCGGAATGATAGTATGACTTTTGTCCACCTTAATTCAAATTTAGCTTAAAAATAGAATTTGACAAATTTCTCATACTACAACTAACCAATCTTGGAATTTAATATGTTTGTTAATGCTCCACTATGCAAAGAGATAACTGTCAAAAATGTTAATATTTTATCCGGGATTTGAATTCAGGTCCACTGAAATACATCCTGCTTAAGCTAATTTACATATCAACCAAGTGGTTTGTGACCCAAATGTGAAAATATTTATATAAATTTTAGCTTTCTCTTTACAGTTCTTTCAAATGAAATATGAACTGAAGAACAAGAAATTAAATGAAAGAAGTCGATCATTATACATGTATGGTATAATTATTTGTTAACAAACTTATATCAGACATTAAAAATTTATAATTAATGGAAATTCATCCTAAACATCAAGATACAGATATGGTATTGAGTAAATGGATATCACATCTAAATTAATTTTCTTGAGAATACTAATATTGTTTTTACATTATTATAAAGAGCTATTTTGCTACTTACATAAATTTCTGCACAACTATTTGTGTTTTGTATTTAATAACTTTTTTAAGTAATATCAGTATGATTTCTAGAAAATAAGTACTTATATAGTAACTGTTCTACTACTTCTATTATGATCTGTAGTCTCAAATTACATCTTATAAAATTAAGGAGGAAGAAATCTTATTTTGGAGAATTTTAATGTTAATTATGTATAAAATTCATCTGAAAAATGTTAATACTTACTTTAGCAGCACAAGGTGTACAACCTTTTCCATCTAAATCATATACTTCTCCTTTATACACCATTCCAAATGAACCTTGTCCTAATTCTTCCAGAAGTTTAACTTTTTCACGAGGAATTTCCCATTCATCTGGTACATATACTACAGTAACAGAAATATTTTATAATATTTGTGGAAAATGCTAAAAACAGCACTTACAAACTGATATTGAATAATGATTTATATTCATATTCATTTAAGAACTATGTTTCAAGATACGTTAATAAAAGATGTCATAAAAATTACTCATTAATTAGAGGAACAACATATTCAAAATTTTTCTGGTCATATTTCACTTTATGCTCATTTTGCAATCCAAATTAAACTGACATATCTAAAAAAAATCAAATTTTATCTGACATACACAGATATCCCCCAACAAAATATAAGATAAGAAGAAGAAAATATATTTCAAGAACGAAGTCAAAAATTAAATTATCCAGAATTTTAAGCTTTAATTTTTCAATAAAATTTTTAAGAAGCTTCTTTGTTACAATTTATACATCTTTTCCACAAATTTATTTAACAGCAATTATATTAAACACTTATGAAAGATAAATAAATAAATAAAATATTTTGGCATTGGGCTCACTGTTCATTTCAGAATATTTTATCTTCAAAATAAAGGAAAAGTTTGTTAAAATTTATAAACATAAAAGTTTTGATAACAACTACTTAAATTTCAAAATGGTCTCATACTGAGAAGCTAAATAAGATCAGTTAAAGAACAAACATTGATTGTACCTTTTTTTAGATAGATTTTTAATTAGTAATAATAATAATATTTTTTGATAAAAAGTGTATTTTTTAACTCTAGAAATAAACATCAAAAGACTTGAAAATATAAGTAAAAGAAAACATAGGAAGTTTATTACCAAACATTGAATACATTTAATTTTTCTGCTATATTAAAAAAATTAATTCCATGTTTCATATTATATTTTAAAAACACTTTATATGAAGAAACTTTTATGCATAATAATAAAAAAAATAAAACTACATTAAAAGAATTAATAATAAATAAAAAAAGTTCTAAATATATTCACAGATTACACTTTTCATGTGTAATTCAGAAGCTATTATTATACTACAGCACACTTAAAAAATCTACAAAAACTACAGTGTAAAACTCTTAAAAAATATTAAAATTGACTTCTTTTTTTTTTGCGGGGGGGGGAGGCCTATATTAAAAGATGTGCCGGATAAGCTTTTCAAATACATTTCCAGAAAATAAAATCCTGTAATTACAGAAATTTTACAAGCGAGATCATTAGATATCAAAATGTCAACCAAGAAACCATTAAGAAATATTTTTAAAGTGACTCTTTAGTCATGATGTAATTATGATAAAATGATAAATATTAAATTTGTTTAAAATTTTTCCATTATTGAGTATTAACTCACTAAAATTTGTTAAATACATTTCTTAAAATTTTAATGCACGTTCAAAATCAATAAATAATTGCAATTATACCCATTAATCCTAAGCCTGAAATTGAATTCTGCTGATATTTGAAAAACAATTCCACTTAAAAAATACTTGATAAATAATTTCTGTGTGATCCAAATTGTTATAAATTTCCTGGTATTTCTGTTTCTTGCTCTATATGTCAAGTGTTTTAATAAATTTCTCAAACATTCAACACAAAAACGAAAACTTAATGAATGTGATAACTTCTTCATAAAATAACTAGTAAATTTCTGTCAGACAGCAGAAAAATTATGTTAATACCATATTTCTTTGATTCTAAGATGCAACTCCTTAATTGTAATACCAACAAGAAGAGAGATTGACTCCAAGTAAATCAATTACAAGAAATAAAGTGCTAAAACAGAAATATTGTATCATTTAGAATTCAAATTACTAATAACAGTGGTACCTATTATTCATCAGCATATATGCTATTCATATTTTCAATGAATCCATAAAACACCCGATTCTGTTTGGTCATTGATTATCTGCATCTCAATTAATATAAAAATCTATTCATTACCTCATAATTTATTATATTCTCAGTTACTGAGAACAAGGTCAATGCAACAGCTTTTAAATGAACAAAATGCACATAAAAATAAACCAGTGGTGAATCCAGGATTTTGGTCAGGGGCAGGCTGAAGTCATAAAAATTTTGTATCATCGTGATGTCTCCAAATTTTATTGTGGTGAAGAAAGGCATTTTCTTAATCTATTATCATAAATTTATATATTAGGTGCTTAAGCAAACTAAAAATACTCAAAGTGATATATTAAAGATCTAAAGATGATGATTTAGATATAGAAAATAGTATCAAATTTTGTTTATTATTAACTATTACAACAAAATACACTGACATTAAGAGAACAAGTTTGAAAATGAGAACAAATTATAAGATAATATTCATATAATGGCTCTTTTGGCCTTTCATAAACATTTATGTCTATATTATAATATATACTCATAAATGTCACATCTGTAAGTCTATTTTTCCCTGATGTATTCCTCAAATCAAAAGCAGTAATCAAAAGCTTTAAGTACAGCAGCTCTTCTCTGGAATTTCTATTGTCACTTGTATTATAGCAACTATTCTGAAAACCTCATTCTTACATGTTGGAAAACATTTCTTTTTTACATCTGTTAAAAATTTCGGTAACTAACTATTTGGTGTCTGGAAATTTACTCATTTAACTTTACCACAGTAAATATTCAGCATTAATTTTTTCAGTCTTTACTAAGGCACCATTTTCAAGAAGGTCATCCTTATAAAATTTGACCAATATATCGAAATCGTTAATGTTTCCTAAACCAGGTATGACACAAGAAAAAGAAGATAAGAGTATCTTTATTAACTAAAAACCTATTCTGAATTTTTGTAATCATGGCATTCAAAAATGGGTGTGATTCGGGATCAGTAATATTCACATTAGACCAAGCAACTTGTCCTTTATTTGTTCTCAATAATGGTTAGCATTTCATGTTTCTCCCACATTGCTGTTGCTTTAGAAAAAAGTATATCAAAATGATCATCCAGCTTTTTTTTATGTCCAACAATGAATCTTGAAACATCTGGGCATGTTTTACCAAGACAGCCAAATTCAATTTTTTTTTGTAGGTATCTACTTAATAATGTTGCTAAATATGAATTCGCTTAAAAAAAGGGAAACCATAAATTTCACAGTGCAGATGAAGTTGATTAATCCAGTGGCACCAATCGATGCATCACAGTCAGTTTAATGACAAATTTCATTCAAACCTCTGTATGCAGCATCCAGAAGTTCAATGAAAATCATCAAAGAATCATGCTTCTCCACCCATGTTGAGGGGCACAGTTTCTTTAAATGTAATTTTTCTTTTTTCTGAAATTCAAGGAAACATTCATCGATCTTCTTTAATAAAAGTTCTTGTCTCTTTGCAATATTAACTGAAAACAGTTTTTGATATCGTGGACTTGGCAAGAATTAGAGATTTAAGTAATGTGACATACAGAGGTTGATGCTCAACAATTTGTGTTTGCATCCCTTTTAACTCTCCACTCATAGCATGAGTACTACCATAAACTTGTCCTCTACGAAATTTGACATTCAGACCCATATCTTTCAGTTTTCAAAATTGCCTGTGAAATACTTTGTAAAGATGTAAGATTTGTTGATGTAAGAGGAATGAAACACAAAAAGTATTCACAAATCTTCACCTGCTCCTTGTTGAAATACCAAAGACAAAAATACATTTACTCGACAGTTACAATATCATATATTTCAGCAATCAAGACAGAAACATTTTGATCCTTTATTTCTTCTACAACTTTTGCTTTCATAAAAGAACCATAGATTTCAAGTATTTTGTTTTGGATCATGAAACTTGTATCTTGTGCATTTTTCTTTGCAGTTTGTACATGATCTTTCCAGATATTTGTCTGTAGACTGAATGGAAAATCTTGAGACAGCCATGAAATCTCCTTTATTTGTAGAGGGTAAGTTATCTATATCAATCAGCCCCTGATCCCTATACTCGGATAATGCCAAACTTCTTTTCCACATAATAATATGACTTTTATTATAGTCACTCTCTCAATTCTTTTTAAAATATCCAACAAAACAGCCACAGATTTTTGCTTGTTTTCGTACATTTACCAAAAGTTGGTATAATGCAAAAATGAATTTTTGTGGTACTCAAAGGCATTAAATGCTAACTGGAATAATGTAAGGCGCATCTCCTCTTCTTAAATCCTTCTTGCATAAAACAGCCCACAGGCAGTGAAAATATGCATACAACAATATGCATAGCAACAAGCAATATTTGAACTATGTTGCATCTTCTGCTTTAGAGTACGCTAGCAGGGATACTTTTTGAACCATATACACTGAAACTTTCTGTAGAACTTTTCATATGAAGGGCTACATGATAGGAAATCATAATTTTCAGACAGCTCCCATGTAAGTTTCAACAACTTTAAATAATCTAAGCTTGTTGCAATTTTTTTCTGTTGTTATTTAGTTATACAATGTTGTTGTCTATATAAAATTTAGAAGGCACAATAATTTCTCTTCATTATTTTCATTATTATTAGTACTATGACTACTGCAATAACTGAAACTAGACATGCCATTACCCATCACTATCACCGAAATACAGCTATCTATTATCAATAAGGAACTACCATGATGACTACTACCACTATTCTAGACTTCTTTGGCCTCCACCATATTAGTTTTTTTTTAGGTTTTGGGGGTGGGGGGTAGAAAAAATTTAGCAGGAAAGCTTGCTTTCTTTTTTTTTAAGTAATAATAATATGCTAACATAATTACTGATGTATGAATTTATATTACAAAATGAATAATTTAATGACTGAGGGAGTCTCAAGCAGAATAAAGCAGTATTAAGAAAAAGCTGACAAAGACTGTATCTTATAC
Organism: Stegodyphus mimosarum; assembly: GCA_000611955.2. Lineage (NCBI taxonomy): Eukaryota > Metazoa > Arthropoda > Arachnida > Araneae > Eresidae > Stegodyphus > Stegodyphus mimosarum. Next base: position 53,159 of record KK117368.1, read on the forward strand.
ATTTATCTCCCCCCCCCCCAAAAAAAAAGGGATTCCCTTTCAAACAGTAATATTTTACACATTTCACTTCACTGTTTTCTGCAGACACTGTCAACTTTCCTTCATATGGTAAAATGTTCCCCTTTTTAATTTTTTTCATTTTTTAAAAATATTTTAGCACGGTAAGTTTTCAAACAAAATATTCTCTTCTAAGCTATCATTTGGAACAACAAGCAAATTAATTATTTCCGTTAATTCCTAAGAAAAAAAAATGTTTTGATTTATGAACATTTTGGGTTACTATCTTCAGGGGTCATGAAGGTTTCACTGTATTTTGCACTTTCATTAGATATTATTTCCATGAGTCTACTCAAATCAAAATGGATGAACTCCAGAACTTTTTTAGCCCTACTGGATTTTTCTTTTATGAAATGTTTATGGTGCATTTTCCTTTTATAAAAGAGAGATATTTCTCTTTCACTACTGTCCTCATTGAAATTCATTCCAGAAATCACAGTTTCAGTTTTCACAAACTTGGATAAAACTGAGATATGTACAAATTAACAGCTTCATCTTTTTATTCATTACATCTCCATTTTGCCCAATGCATAGTACAAATTATCAATTCTAGCAGTAGTTACAACAGTTTAGTTTCATTCTGTATTAATTCACAGTATACTGCATCAAAAATTATTAGAATTTTCAGTTTTTTGTATGATACATAAGAGATATTAAATTTGCAATTGGTACATTAAAACTTTAAATATTCCTTTTATGTCTTTATGTTTGATGCTTAACAGAACACCATCTTCAATTATAGTATGAATTGTACATCTTTTTAAAAAAAGTTAATAAATATGAGCTGTTTTATGATGCTCAGCTCCTGAGTCTATAATCCATGGTTCATTATTGGCTACACTAATATTTGATTCTGTAGTCAAAATCCACACTTCCCTTACTTTTGAATTATAATTTCCAGCTGATTTTTCAGTTTGGGTACTTCTCTTATAACTAAAATTTTCCGTTTGAACAAAATTTGACTTTACAGTCTTGTTTATCACAAGTGTTGCATTTACCTTGATGCAACACTTGTGATAAACAAGACTAACTTTACAACAAAAGCAATTTGCTTCTGGTGGTTAACTTTACAGCAAAAGAAATTTGCTTCTGATTACTCATTTTTGCATATTCTGCCATTAGCTTTCACAGACTAGATTTATTATTAATTCTTGCACAATGTTTTTTCTAAAGCCATAGTTAATGATCAGAAATATGCTAGAAAAGTTTTGGAATTTCATAGGAAAAAATTTTTTGGTTTAAGGATATGAATCTGCTAGGATTATAATCCTTACATTACATAGTTTTGGCAATTTGTCCCACACGAATTTTAATGTTTGACAATTTAAATTTCTTTGATTACATTACTGCATATGCTGCTAACAATGGCTATATGTATCCCAATTGCATCAGCCATAAATATCTCTATCTTCGAAGTAACAACTGAGAGTAAATTTCCGCTTTCTGTAGCTTATTTGTCCATAACATTTGACAAAGTTTGCTGGAAAGCACTCGGGAATACAGCAGTACCAGAAGTAGTCAATTCTACAACCTGGATTTCTAATTCTGAATATTTAGCATACCTTTCTCCTAACCAGTAAAAATTTAGTTTTAATTACAATAGTTCTAGCAGTAATGAAAAATAACAAGTACTGTAATTGTCATGTTAAGCAACAGCCTGTTCTGTATAAGCATATTAAATCAGTAGAACCAAACAAGTGAGGCCAAAAGATAATAAAAAATTATAAGCCCAAGAAAACTACATTACATGTCATTTACAAAATACAGTACATTTGGACCTTATTTCAACATATACAAATCTGTAGCGGTATAGCTTGCCATGTATGACACTGATCTTCTTGATGCTCAAACCAGAGCTATTTCCCACTTTATAAGCAACTATGACATATGGGAACAGCTTTATCCCCGCCAGTTACTGAATGGCCTCAAATATATGGTCTAGAAATAAATAAATGCATTTAAAAATAGAGACTATCAACTCAAGTCTCTCTTTTTTTTAGGGGGAGAGGGAGCGGATCTTTTTCATTAAATTTTAGGCCAATTTGGAAAAAGGTATGATCAGCTCCATTTTCAATTTTCTACTTCTGAGTATTCTTATTGAGGTAATTTTTGGAACATTTTTCAGATTTTCTGAACTTTGATTATAACAGAAGATGATATTTGAAACAAATGTGCATAAACACATTCAATATCAAATAACTGCAAAAAAACTATATTATCAATGCATACTGAAATCTACATAAAATTTTTATATTGCTACTGAAAAAGTAATAATATAATGTTACCTATATTAATTTTAAAATTAATGAATGAAAAATATAAAACATAACTGACAAAATGATACAAATTATGCATTAATGTAAAATTTAGGTCACAAGAAATACTTCTAATCAGAGCAAGATTAATACTTTAAAGGATTAAAGAAAGCACTTAAAAGATTTTGGTGCCCCTATACACATTTATGGCTGCTTTTCCCTTCTCTCTCAGTCTTCATTTAGTTGCATGCTACATTCCTAGTAAAACTGGCTTCCTATGCTTGCTAGTAAAACTGGCAAGATAAATTTTTGTGGTGCCTCCTAAGTCCCTGAAGACTTTTTTTGCGTGCCTTTAATGTCTTCTTCTACATGCTTGTTTTGCTTAATGGTTGATCCAACTGTCCTTCCAATGAGGAAACTAAATGAGTTTTACGAAAGACTAATGACACAGAGAAAAATCAAGTTGAAAGTGGGCATAAATATAGTCTTGAAATTAACCTATGCATGTGCACCAGAACTGCAAACCATATTATTTTGGTTTGGTTTACTTGATTACAACAAAGCATGGGAGGGCAATCTGCTTAAGGAGAAGGATGACTTTGTGGAAGAAGGGAAACTGGATCATATACATGTTACACATGAGGAAAATCACAAAAATAGACCATTCACATGGAATTTAACCTAGTTGAACTATCAGTGTTTAGCAATTTTAGTGCTGAATCACTGATGAGCTCCAATAACATCAGCTGAAAAGCTGTCAGAGGTTGAACAATTTAAAAATGTTAATTCTTGGCTTGTACTGTATTGAACAATTTAAAAATGTTAATTCTTGGCTTGTACTGAAATGTCAAAGCAGTACCACAAAATTGTACAATTTTGCAGAATTATAATGGACATTCATTAACAGGAAACATAAATGAAAATTGTGTGTAACGAACGACTGAATGATTTTTTGAATGGAAACTTAGTTCTCATAGGAATATTTTATTTTTAAATTATAATTCAGACTGTTAAAGATATCAGAAATATTTGGTTGTATATCAATACCAAACTTTCTTAAGCAGTGCAGATTCTCTGCCAAGCTTTAGGAACCAATGGCGGCCCCAAATTTCCAAAAACCAAACTTCATCAAAACTAACTCCCCCAAACCATCAGTATTCACCATATAATGCTAGCCACAAAAAATGGATAATTATAAAAACCCTCCTTCTGACAAAGATAGAATAACATCTTCCAGCAAAAACAATTCCAAATTTACTCCTACCTTAAATACATCCTCTTCTGAAAGAATTAACAGCACTAAACAAATTTTTTTCACAATATAAAAGCACTCGAAAACATCTTTGAAATCACTTAATTATTCCAATTAACATTTCTTATTAATGACAACTTACAACATCTAAGGAATGCTGAAATACTAATAGGCAAACTGTGCACTTGATTCCTAATCTTTGAAAAAATGAATATATTCCAAAATAATATTTAAACCTGTGCCTTGCTTTGATTTTTCAACCAGATGCCGTGCTAGCCATAAGATAAAAACTTAATTCTTTGCCATTCACCCATACCCAAGTGGTCAAGGATGCAGTAAGTACTTTGGAGAGTGAAACTAACTAAGACTGTACCATTACGACTCACTGCATGCTTCGCTTCTCCCTAATTTTATTACTATTTTTAATTTTTTAGATAATAATGTAACATTTATTAATTTATTTATAAAAATATACATTATATTTTCCATAAATGAGCCATTTAAACTACCTCCTCTCCTTTAAAATATCTCTTTAAAGATTTTTGAACCTGCAGCATTAGCGCATTTCGACTTGGTTTTTTAACTTTGTTCCCACTGTTCTTGCAAATTTTTTTTTCCTTTTGAATGTTTCAAAACAATTTTAGCTTTAAGCACTTGAAATTGGATTCAAATTTTAAAATTTCTAATCCTTATCTCGTTTACATATTGACTATTCCACTAGTTGAGGGTTTTGAAAGTTTTTAATCTCCTAAAGTCAGGTTAAGTTTTCCTTAAAAAAACTAACTGTAATGTAGGCTAGCTCCCTCATTACTTTCAGCTTGAGCTCAGTTAAAAATATCAAGATTATGGAGTGAAAAAATTCACTTTGAAAAACCTGCAAACTTAATGCCACGCCTTTACCTACAAATGTAAAACTAACTCAAACATTCTGAAAGACCTTTAATTGCATATACCAAATATCATGAAAAGAATGAAACCTCGTTTATACTGGTCAGACCAAAAACCGCCTCAATCTCCGAATCAACAACCACAGATTCCACATAAAAAAATATCAACTTCAACCCAATAGCTTTAACAAAGAAGACTGCAATACAGCTATCTTGGAATATTTCCAATTACATAGCTTCATAAGAATTGAAATCACAATTTTAAATGTTATCCCCAACACGAAACTTTGACTCTTTAAAGAATCAATCTTCATACTGCAAAATAGATCTCTTTACCCTTACGGTCTCAATAAATACTGCAGGAATACCTATATTAAGAAAGAAAATTCGATTTACAGTGGATTTAAAAGATTCAGTGCCAAAACCTTACGAGGAAAAAGAGGCAGTAAAAACAAATAACAGACAATATTTCTCAGCCACAAATGTCAATCTTCTTGCAAATAAATTTGAAAACTTTCTTCAAGACAGATTTTTTACCAAGCATATTATTAAATTATTACACACTTTCAAATACAGAACCCTTTGGGATATTCTCAACTTTTACAAGAAAGAATACAAAGGATATCAAATTATTAAAGATTTGATCTTAGATTTTTGCCTTTATAAACTAAAGACCAGCAAATTTCTCCAGAAAAAATTTTTTTGCACAGCTACGGTTTAAGTACCCGTACTACCATAGATTTAAAATTAATCAAATTTTCAATAGACACCAAGCTTTGCTCCCAGACAATCACTTCAAAGTCATTCCAAGTTTTAAATTTAATAAAACGCTCAGCACAATGTTCATCAATCACTCTGATATAAAAAATTCAGACTCCTGACACTGCCAAAAACCAGAGTACAAAACAAACGTTAATCCCCACCACAAACACATAATTACAGGAGATTTGGACATAATTGAAGGCAACTGTTGAAGCTAGGCACCAAGTTTCATCCCGCCTTCCAAGTAAACAAAAAAATTGTGCATTAAATTATTCGATAACGACTTGAACGCTTTTATAATCAAAGCAAGCCATCAAACAAATCTGCCCACCACCACTTTTCTTGAATGAAAAGATTCTCTTCTTCAGGAATTTATTTGGAGAATTTACAACTCCCCGCATTTCCTATTCTTACACAACAAAGAAAAAATAAAACATTCCATCCAATAACTACGTAACAAATTCATCATTACCAAAATTGACAAAGCTAACAACAACTTCAGCATTATTTGAAAAACTTTTTACTACAGTCTTCTAGAACAAGAACTGCAAGGTACCACTATTAACCAAATCATTCAATCGAACCCTAAAATTCTCCAGAAAAAAATTAAAGCTCTACATAGACAACTGAAGATTAATAGTAAAAACTACTATAATAGATTTTCAAATCTTTAAGCACTTCCAAAATTTCATAAAACTCCTATCAAATTCAGATTTATTGCCAATGGAACTAAAAATTTCCTGAAAGCAATTGACCTCCAGTTTACTCGAAAACTCAAATTCAACACTTTCTCACCAATTTTCAGTTTCGAGAGCATAATTACAACTGGAATATCCACAACCAAGAACCAATCAATCAAACTATTGACTCTCTTCATATAAACAATATCAACTGCTATGATTTTGAAAACCTCTACACCACTTTACCACTTGAAGATGTATACAATAATCTGAAAACTCTACCGGAAATATTTAAGGAGATTCTCAACATCGTATCTCAAGAAGAATGGAATAAATACTTAAAAATTCTGTTGTTTAACTACTACATCAAACTTGAAAACAAGATTTTTAAGCAAGTCAGGGGTTTGCCTATGGGGACATGCATTCTCAGCTATCTGTAATATTTTGCTTTTCTCAGTCGAATATAAATTCCAACTTTCACTACCAGATGTTCAATGGACTTTTTACAACCATGTGTACAGATATGTAGACGACCTTATCGCCTTCAATAACTACAACAAAATTGAAGAAGATACTATCTATCCTAGCAGCCTCAAACTTAACAAACACACAACAACAGGTTTTCGAATATCTGGATTTACAAATACTTAACTTTAAAGATATTAAAATCTTTGACAAAAGAAGAAATTTCAATTTTCATACCATTAAACTTATCAATTGGAACTCCAACATTTCCAAAAAAGTTATCTTAAATACCATTCACAACCAAATTCTTAGAATCAAACATGTTTGTAATAAAGCGCATCTTTCTGAAGAAATAGAATACCTAATTAAAGTTCTCTTGGAAAATCACATCCCAAAAAACATCATAAAAACACCTTAAAAAGCACACATTAATTTTAGTTTCTAGATAACTTGTATCAGGTGATATGATATACTTAACGCAAATCTGAAAAGAAAGTAATTTATGGATGACTCATACAAGTGATCTAATGTGAATATGTAAGTAAGATTGCTCTTCTACTAACTTTCTTGCCAAAAAGATTTTTAAAGTACTAATTAAGTACTCCTAATTATTTCAGGCAAAACCTCTATTATGACTAAAAAAATGAGCCTCCTTCTTTTCCGTCAGACACAAATACAGCTCGTTTGTGTGAAAAATTATGACTATTTCTAACTGCTTTTTCTGTTTCAAAACTTTTTTGCCAGTTCAGAATCATTTACACAACTTTAAGAAATAGCCACCTTGGATTCAGTTCCTTTACACTTTATAGCAAGTTTAGCGGACATTTGGTCATTCTGTCCAAACAAACAATGACCAGCTGCATTTCAACCCCTGCCCTTTCCACAGAAGAATTCGCTTTGTTCATGACCTTCA
>KK117368.1:65787-100204 GCA_000611955.2 Stegodyphus mimosarum
AATTTAAAAGGTTTCATAATTTAAAAAAATTATAATTAAAATAACTATTAAATTATTAGAACTAATTGTAATACATTACAATATCTGAGATCTGGAATGATGTAAAGTCTCCAAACCTCAAAAACTACCAACAAACTTTTTTTTTGTTGTTGTTTGTTTGTATGCTTTACACATGCAGATTTGATTTTTTCCCCTATAATAAAACATGTGAAGAGTCCTGATTCTTAATTTCATTTCAGCACTAAATAAATACCTCTACTGAAGAAACAATAATTTAGCACAAATTGGTGTGATCAATAATTTGCCTCCATATCTGCCTGGCATACATCTCAAGACAAAACATTCTACATACAAACATTGTGGATTTTACATCTACTAATATTTTCTATCCCTGATTCCAACCTGGCAAAATCATTATTAATTATATTTTGCTGTTACCACCACATGCTTATCAACAGATGACAACTTGAGTAATGACTCATGCAGTGATGGCCAAACAATTTTTTTATATTAGTAATTTAATAACAAAGAGTATGGAAACCTCTTATATTGACATTACACTTGGTAATGATTACAGATTTAAGTTCAATGTTCCAAGAAATGCTGACCAGGAAAAATTTAACAAAAATCTCTTTCCATATGCTAAAATAGACTTTGTTAATGATACTGATAGGCCAAAAGGTTACATTTGGTGCTATTTGAATTAAGGATAACCGATTTGTTTTTCACATAAACCCAGAACCGGCACCAGAGCTTGTATGGTGGATGCTATTAGGCTAGGCTAAAATTATACTTTACAAAGGAATTTCAGTCAATATAGCAAAATGCAATGTTCCTTAATGTTTCGATTTGATCCAGCTTATTATTCTTTTGCAGGCTGTTTTTATTATAGAAATTATGAAAATTAAAGTTTGAACTTTTGATTATGTCGAAAAGAGATTCTAAAAGCATGCTTCAATGTCCATTTAACAAAAGTGGAATTGCTGCAAAAAAATCAGTAAAGGTATATCTGTCTCAAAATTATGCAACGAGTATGGCATTGAAAAGTCAACTGTATAAGGAACTCTTTGAATTTTTTGCAGATTCCACACCCCACTTGCAACGAATAACAAAAAAATGATTAGTAATGCTAAAAGTGAAGATCATGACAAAGTTAGGACTGAATGAGTCAGACAGCGTCACAGTGTGGGCTTATCACTGACTCAATGGCTCATGCTAAAATATTTCACTAAGAAATCAACTTTAAAACTGAGTGCACATATTCGACAGGTTGGTTAACGAAATTTAAAAATCTGATATGTACACCACATAACTTCCTTGCACAGAATATTAAATTACATGCATTTTGCATTTCATTTAAACTTAATGGATTGAATTAAATCTACTTCATCCATAGTGCATAAACCACAATAGAATAAATGCACTCTTTAAAATTCACTATGTTTGATTACAATAGCGACACTCTGGCGCTAGTTTCACTTAACAGCGTTACATTTCATTCATTTCACTCAGAATGCATAAAAATTATGAATATCATCTGAAGAATTATCTAATCGTTGCCATATGCTCTATTCAAATACTATGATAAATCTAAAACAATGTATACAAGAAATTAAACAAACAAAAAAGAAACAGTTTTTCACAGACTATTCGGTATTTCTCATTCAATTAATTCAGATCTCACTTCGCAACAAGACAAAAATACATAAAAAGTCAAAATATCTATACTAAAAATTATAGAGTAAATCTTTAACACCTATTTCCTTGAATAAATTCCCAAAAGGATTAAGCATGATTTAATTCACAATAATAAAAGAAGGCGTTATCTTTGTTGTTGCGAAGCTTAGTTTCTCTAGATTGGCAACAAATCCACTATTTTCATAAGTTTCAAATGTAAATAAATATGGCTACCATGGGAAAAATGATTAGGCTTAGCCCCATTTAAACAACTTTCAAATTGTTGATAATTCTAGAATCATAGCATGTAGATTTATTCAAGGCATAAAAACCTTAACTGAAGATAACAACAACATAATTCAATCATTTTTAAAGCAAAAAATGCACAATTTACCAACATATAAGAATTAAAAAACTGAGCTCACTGAGCCTAGTAACAGAGTGGATACATATATACATATGTTTATATACTTTTGGTATGACGGATTGCATCCAAAATAGGAGGTGTACATCTACATGTTATAGCAGTTCTATATACAAAATTTCAACGTTCTGAGGTTACTCATTTTGTACTTATGTGAGATACATACCTACATCCATCAGTATGCACCTATTTACATAATTATGCGCAGACACCATGAAAAAATCTCTTCAGAATCCATTTTATACCAGTTGATTTTTTTGGGGAGAAAAAGAGTCCTTTATTCTGTCCTTACGTTCATATATCATGCAAAAACATAGTTAAATTGCATTTGATAGCAGTCAAAATGGATATTTTTGTTGAAATGTGATACCCGAAATTTTTCGCGATTATACTTCCTTTTTACTTCATACAAGGAAGTAAAAATCGCAATGGTATAAGGCAATTAAGAATTTTATGTGAAAAAGTTTCAGCTGTTAGTGAAGCTGTGTAACTATTTGCAAATGATTAACTGTGAAAGGTTATGTACAGAAAAAATTTACAACACCGAAGAATTATTTTTTTTTTTCTGGTACCATGTGCCACAAATTACCTTGGTAACCTCTATAGAAAAGGTTCCAATTGATGTCAAAGATACAAAAGCGAGATTAACAATTTTAGCATGTGCAAATGCTGCAGGAACGCACAAGTATAAACTTTTCATAATCGAAAAAAATACATGACTTTGAGCATTTAAAGGAATAAAGATTGTCCCTATTATATATTGTGTAAATAAAAGAGCACAGATGACACAAATGTTAATGAAAGATTGGTTTGAAAATCATTTCATACCCAAGGTTTGGCAGAATTCGGTTAGTTTACCTAATGATGCAAAAATTGTCCTAGTGAAAAATAATGTATCCATATTATTCTTTCCCCAAATTATATGTCCGTCATTCAGCCTATGGATAGCATTGTCATTAAATGGAATAGTGCGCGCGCTGAAATGCAAATATAAAGTAGAATTTTTAAAAACCATGCTAAATTTCTTGAATAATGGCATGACTATTAAAGAATTTTTGAAATATTTTTGCATAAAATGTGCTTTGTGGAGCATCACAAGATCATGGAAGGATGTGTCTCCAGATACGTTAAAAAATTGCTTTGCATAATTTATGGCCAGCTACCATATTTCATGGTGAGGACAATGAAGATGATAGCTGCGAATTTGAAGGTTTTCGGACATCGCAAACTAAATGTGAAATTTTCCAGTTATTGGATTATGTAAAGAAATGTGGAGAAGCAGTAATAAATGAAGATGGTATAACAGAAGTTTTTCATTGTGATGACAATGCCCCAATCATAAATCAATTAATGGACGGTGAAATGTGTAGTAAGGTTCTAGACCCAGAAAATACTGCTACTGATAGTGAAGAAAGTGACAGAGAGGTTACTGAAAATGAAAAAATTTCAATTGATAAGTTAGCTGGAATTCTTGATACAGCAATTACAGGACATGAACCATGGATCTTTGTAACTGAATAAGAAATTATGTCTGTCTACAAAATTAAAGAAAAAGAATTTGCACAAAAAAGAAACTTAAACAACTTACATTGAAAGAAATGTTTAATAAAGTTGTAGGGCTATATTTATTTCAACTAACATTTATTTTAAGTTAATTTACGCTTCCTGTTTAGCCTTCATTTTCCCCTAGAAATGCCCGTGCCAGAGTACATAAATTGTAGTTGCACGTGCAGTTTATTCAAATTTAGTGGAAGCTAGTTGAATTAAATAGTAGACAAAACCAGAGTTTGAGAATCTTGATTTGAAGTTACGGTAGTGAGATTCCTTGGTAGAATTTAGATCAACACGTGTCGGCCTGTGTGCCTAGCTTTGCAGAAGTGCTAATTTTCAACTGTTTAATCAGAAATTTTGCTGAATCTCAGCGGTAATTAAAAACGCGGTTAGTTTAGGATCTCAGAGCCTCGTCGGTAGTGTTTGATAATTGTCATCTAGTTATTACTTTCAGTTTTACGTTTTGTTTTAGTTTACCACCGTGTTGGCACAGTTTGTGAACGTCAAGTAGATGTATTTGTCATTTTAAAGATAAAAATAAAAAGGGTTTTAACCCCTTCTTACGTTTCTGTGTAATTTTACACATAGCCACAATCACTACCCCAGTTTCTGACAAGTTGGGCCAGCGAGATCTTACAAAGTAAACAAATAAATATTAAGCTTTTTCTTTCTGTTTTATAAATTTTGTTACCCTTTAGACCATAAATGCTTCATTATTTCATAAATTACGATTTCGAATTTTTAATTTTATAATTTCTACATAGCATTTTAATAGTTTTAAACTGATGATCTAATATCCGGAAATATCCCGAATTCGAAATCGTCAAAGTCCTAATGAGTCTGGATCTCGGACTTTGTACTGCAAAAATATAATAATGTAAATCATACAATGAATTATAATAATTGAATAATTATAATCACAGTTATAATACAATAAAATTTACTTATTACATTTTATTATAAAATAATGAATATATAGCAAAACTAGTTTGGAAAACATTTGTATTTTTACGAATATGTAAATAAATAAATGCACAAAATTAAACCCAAAGTAATAAAACAGCTAATTATAAATGATGATCAGCATATCAGCTTAGATTACATAAAAATAATTTTCTGTCTTCTTATGTCTGTGCTATTTGAGTGTTGTAGAAATAAACAGGAAAAAAATTCCTACTACAGGATTCATCTTCTTTTTAGATAAACTGGTCTGATGGCACATACATGTTTGTGGTTCTGGTTGCAGCTGAAGCACTATAAAGCAGAGAAAATACAGGAAACTCTAGCAAGAGCAGGGCTGGTACTAAGCATTTTGTGGCCCAGTGCAGTATCTAGAGGCCACAGCTGTAGCTGTTTTCAGCAGCTGGGAGCAAATGGGGATCTCGCAACTCTCTTGTTTGTCAAAAATGGAAAACATTTCATTCTAAAATTTCGTAACATCAGTTCAGTGCCCCCTGAATGCTGTGCTCAGGGACAGATGTTCCCCTTTGCCCCCTCTAGCTACCTGCTGCAGGTCCTAAATTCTGCTGCCTAATGCCACCCCTAAATTCTAAAAATTTTGCAACTCTAAATTCTAAAAATTCTGCCACCTATTGCACTAGCCCTGATCAGGGGTGTAAAAAACGGAATAATACCTAAACTTTTTTTACATAGTTCTTTGTCAAATATTTTTTTTTGTTTGGGGGGGAGGCAGAGTCTCCCACAATCAAGATTCACAAAATTTAGGCTTTTACTTTGCTTCGTTATAGATTTACACCAGCAGTTAAAAAGAAATAAAAAGATGAAAAAAGATGAATTATGTAAACAAATGGATTAATTACTATACTTTACATGTATTTTTGTATCTAATTAGTTCTAATTCATTTAATTCAGCATTTTACACACATTAACTAATGCATTTACACTAGACAACGAAAATTTTAAATTTGTGGATACACTTCAAATACGTTATATAAAAAAGGGTAAAAAAATAAGTCTGAAAGGGCAAAAAAATATTTTACTCTATTGGTAAATTATATGATATTCCAAATCATAGAAAAACAGATGAAATTTTTGCAACACCTCTGCAAATTGGTTTCCACACTAGCAACTAATTCAGTGCAATAGGTAATATCATACACATTTATGAAGCAGGCACATCTGACTGATCACTCCATTTTGACATCCTCAAGAGGTATTCTATTAATAAATTCCATGTGATATGGTAGGTACTGTGTCCAAGGGACACCGACTAGGTGATGGGAAGTAAAAGAAAGTGACATTTTGTCACCATGAAAAGATAATCAGCTGTACAGCATAGCTGGTCATTGTCATGAGTGAAAGATGAAACGAAGTAGGTCTGGAGAGTGCTGTAAGTCATCACGTGATGTAGCGCTCCAATCAGAAAAGTGCATATGGAAAGTTGCCTATCGGTCGCTAGTTGATCCAGGTCCAGTACTGCAGCAGGTGTAGGCATTGGTAATTTTTCTTCTGTATCCATTGAATTTTATATACTAATTCATGCTATTACACTACTTAACACAAATATAAATATTCAGAAACTGCATATACTACAGTTTTTTGCACATTCCAGAAAATCTAAAAGCCCTCCCTCGCACCTTTCTCAAACTCATTTTGGAAAGTTTTTCAGTTTCTCAGAAGTTATTTCTCATTTACTATTAGAAGAAATTCTGAAGAATTTCTGAAAGAAATCCTGACATAATTCTGAAAAATGGTCATATAAAACATTCTGCTTCTCCTATTCTAAATCTTGAATTCTCAGTTTCAGCATTTTTCTTTTCTGATCCACTGATTTCTTGTCATCACTTCTAATTACTATTGGCTCAGAAAAAAATTTCACCATCCTCTGTGGTCCGAGTTAAGTTTGAAAAGCACATTTAATTTATATAAAGTGCATACTATAAATATTTAATGGTGGTACGTTAACGTAAAATACTAACTTAAAGCACAAAAAATTTAATCAGTTAACAGATAAAAGATGGATGAAAAATCCAAACTGGGGAAAAAATTTCAATATTCCACTAAATTCTTTACTCTCCCCCCCCCCAAAAAAAGGGAGGACATGGAATGAGAATTTAGAGATAATCTGCCAAATACTGATGGAAAAAATAGATTTCAGGAAAGAATTTATAAAAGCTTAGTAAATTAAGAGCTAAATTTTTAATGATTTCAAGGCACTGGACATTTAGTAAAAGAAAAAGCTTCATAATTTACAAGTTTTATAAGAAAGAAAGATTTTTATGCTGTCTTAAGATATTTATAATGCTCATCAAATGAGTATATTTTTAAAACAGTAACTGCAGTCTAAGTAATAGCCATGAAAGCCAAAAAAATGCACTAAGTAAAATTCTAAAATCTGTTTAACAATTGTCTAAGTAATAGCCATGAAAGCCAAAAAAATGCACTAAGTAAAATTCTAAAATCTGTTTAACAATTATGATTTGTACAAAAACTGAAGTACCAGACAAACGACAGTTAGAGAAAACTCCTGATTAACTGCAGAGGTTGTAACAATGTCTAGAAAAAGAAAAAAATTGATGTTGGAATACCATTTGTAGTAATCTGCTTGGAAAAATTTCTCTAAATAAACAATTAAACAATGTTCTAAGCATGCAAAACTAAAAACCTTGAAAACCGATGCATTCAAAACAACAAAAACTGTTGCAACTTTTCATGGTAGAGGGCACTGTTACCCCGAAAGAGAATATTCTGTGCTTATATTATGTAACTGTTGGTTCGCCGTTGTGATGCTGCTGTATTACAGTGATGTATATTGTTGGCATTTTTATTAAAATATAAACTAAATGTAGTCATCAATTTTTGTGTACCAAAAAAGATCAAATGTACTCTGTCTGTCTACAAGAAGAACAGGTCCTACTACAGTGTTTGGTGGGTGGCAGTCGCTATAGCAACAGGGCTAGTATATTTCAAATAGGAGTGAACCAAGGGTTGCTAATTCATCTTTAAATGTGCCAAGATGGCAAACTGAAAAGTAAATCTTCAAGACACCCCTATGGAAAATGGGCAAAGACTCTTTTCTATGACAACACACAGCTGCAGACTAACTGGCGAGAGCTTTTTTTATGACAGACAGACTGTAAACTACTCAAAACCACTGTAGCTTTCGTATAGGATTTATCAAACCATGCATTTGCATTTCGAAATTCATATTAGATGGTTTGTAATAAAAACCAAATGGATGAAACTTGTTCTGAGAATAAATTTGAAGACTTCTAAAATAAAATAATAAAGATTATGTCAAGATGTCTGATACAATTTCAAAAGAATCAACATTCAGCAACAAAGATATGAAACAAACATAAAATAAAATATGCAAAATCAAGTGAAAAAAAAATCATACTTACAAAATCATTTAAATGCCAAACTATGAAAATTTTTAGATTATTTCTAAATTTATTTTGTGAAAAATATTTCAACAAAATAATGTAAAAAAAAAATTCTAATGGCAGCAAAATAATACTCAAAGATTAACCTATATTACTTCTCAATTAATAAGTTATTAAAAAGTCCCTAAATATTATATGTAACAAAATATTTTTAAAATGAAATAAATATATACTTATGTGATAAAACAATGATTACGGGAATGAAAACCTACAGCCCCAATAAGCCATTACTCACTCAGTAAAATAATCTTTTGATTGGCCAATGACACTGAGGGCAAATGAAATGAGTGCTCTCAAAGGAGTGAATGAAGTGATTTTCATGCAATTAATAAATATAATATATGCTTTTATCACAAGTATAAATTTTAAGTTTATTAATAATTTATTACAAATAAGATATTTATTTTCTTTTTACCACCAGAGGTACTATTGATCTCTATCCTCACTTTTTTGTTTATGTCACTTTCCAAATAAAAGGTACTCCACCAAATTTTATTGCCATGTATTAAAGAGATAATAAAATAATATAAAAATGGATAGCAACACTTAACTATATTGACAATTCTAAAGATGTGCTATTTTTTAATATTTGTGATTTTACTCTTGAATTTTATGTGGCATAACAGAGAAGAAAGTGATGCTTAGTAAATAAAGTTAAAATGACAAAAAGTTAATAATAAAACGTCAAAAAAAATTGTGTAAGTCATATCACTAAGAAAACTGAACATTGATATGATTATCAAGAAAAGACTGAAAAAATTAATGGCAACTCTTAACAATGTGTTGGAAATTCCAAACATATGCTGCTGAAGAAAGATACATTTAAAAATATACTTTAAATGCCAGAAAAGTTGTGTAGGTCATCTTGGTAAGAAAACAGAACATTGATATGATGAATAGAGGAAAAACTAGAAGAGAGAAAAAAAAAAAAAGAAAAACGTGTGGCAATACTTAAAACTCTAATTGGAATTCTAAAAATATGCTGCTTTTAAAAATTTTATGATTTTAGTGTTGAATGTTACATGGTGTAAGAAGAATGTTTAATAGTAAAGTTAAAAAGAAAAAAAATTGTGTTAATAGGAGTGAGTTAAAGACCAGACTGGTAAATATTGTTACGAAATTCACATTTATTTGGCTATTTATTTAGATTTGTAAGATTTTTGAAGAGAACGTCGAAAAAAAAAAATAGCAATAAAAATAAAAGAGCGCGTGCATTTAATGCTTAACAAATAAATATCTCGTAATTACTGTTGCCATCCAGAAAAATCTAGAAAAATCGTGATTGTTCTACTGATAATTAAAAAGCTTATAAAAGCCGAATTGAAACACCTCATCTCAGTTGTAGTTGTTGCTGTCATTACTTGTAGCTGTAAAAAGCGAACTGCTGTTTGTTTACTTAATGCTGTATTGATTGTAGCGATTTCGCTGCGAGAGAGAATTATTTTATCTGCTTTGTACTGAGTTTTTGCTAAATGTTTAAGATATTGTGCGAAGATCTGTGAAGAAATATATCAGCATTTTAATTTATTTCTTGTGGAAAGAATAAATTTTTTAAAACTTTTTAACGACTTGTGCATTCAATATATAACGAACCCGTACACACGTAACAATATAAACTCAGTAAGAGCATAACAAACCTTAGAAAAAACCCTGGTATGATATTAAAAACCAAATTCTTTCATAGTTTCTCTCTTTTTATAATTTGCTCCAGTTACAAGTCTAGATATACTGAAATATTAATCATAATCCCTTCAGTTCCATTATATACATGTTGCATTAAGCAGTTACATTGATAAAGTACGCCAAAAAAAGGGAGGCAGTTCGGTATCTAATCAGACAATCAATGAAATTCAAATTGTGTTTTTCAGATCTTGGAAGAATGATTTAAAATATGAATTAGACTTATACATAGCATTATTCTAAAATACATATTTGATATAAAATTAGATTTTTCTTGAAGTGAAGAGTTGATTTTTCCCCATATATTGATTCTATGACTCAAATTATGGCAGAGTGCCACATTTTATAAAAATAACAACATTTTTTTTTAAAGCAGCACTTAAACTTTTAACTCCCCAACATTAATTCAATTTGGTATGTATTTATTAATACAGCTTTTTAATTATGCTTACTTGATTTCTTCTTTCATTATTTGAAATTTAAGCTCAAATAAAATTCACACATTTTTTTGATTTATTTAAAAAAAATTATAACCTCTAATATTTGTAATACCTTAAAATATATATATTAGATCTTAAAATTCATAATTTTTAATTAAATACATCCTCTCTTCAAGGATATGCTTTGTACCATTTGTGACACTCTGCAGCATATATGTTACTTTTTCTCTACAATTTTTCTGCACAGAGAAATCTTTTCCCCAATCGCTGCTCAGGATTTAAACAAACACTTTTAAGGTTATAAACACATCTGCAGTTAGCATGCATCACTTTTTCACCTGCTTGCTCTGCCCAGGAAAGAAACGTTTCTAAGCTTCTTTTCCTGTCATCGAAATGTAAACTGCATATATAGAAATTGTGGAGCCCGTTTACAAACCCAAGTGTTGTATCATATTAAGTAAAAATGTATGTCTGAAGAATTTTTCTTGTTCAAAATAAAAATTATGTTTTAATGGTCAAGGCAGTTGTGATTTTCCCTCCAGTCATATCTCCACAATAGTTTTTTCCGGCCATGACAGAAAAGAGAATTGGTTTCATCTTCTCTAGCCAGTTCTCTGCTAAATTTTATCAATGTATCACAAATGCAGACTTCTTAAATATTATATGTGTATATATATTTGCAAAAGTAAATTTTTACATTATCATCTGCTATTTTAAATTATATAAAAAATTTTGAACCTGAGAAAATTTTAAGAATTGATTAATTAAAATGATTCAGTTTTCTAAAATACACAGTTTGCTGTACCAAAAGTATATTAAATAAAATTTTAGTATTTTATGAAGTGAAATCATATCAAGTAATGATAAGTGGATTAAACTTGTTTTATTACATAATTAATTTAAGACCTTTATTGTATAATTAAAATAAAATTTAAAACAAATACTCAATTACTATTGCTATCTCAAAACCTTACATGTAGAACTGCTAACACTAAATGACAATTATTAATATTACTCCAAATTATGATTAAAAAAATTATTAGTCTCAGCTTTACCATTCAGTTTATAAATATTTAAAATATCATTACATTCTCAGGAAAAAAAGCAGAGTTTCAATTTTGTTAACACATTATTTTGCGAACTACAAAGCCATAGTGACGAATGTTTCAGCCGATACTACCACACCGAATGTTCAGTTACATTTACTATTATTGTATTCCTTTAGTGTTCTTGGAATCTAAGCTAAAGATGAGACAATAATTTCCTTGTATTCTGGGATAATTAAATAGGAATTAGATTTTTTGATTAGTAACATTAGGTTTATCTTTCAGTGTGATGTTTCAAAACATTTAAACATTTGGCTGAGTAGCTGACTTAAATAGTCAGCTACTCAGCCAAATGTTTAATAGCTGAGAATAAAGCAGATGATTTTTAATCTCGTGTTATTCAGTCTAAAACCATTACTCCGAAAGCGTTGCATTGCATGAAAATGTATTTTTCCAATGGTCAATAACCACTTTGTCGTGCTACTTCTGCTCAAAAATAAGTTTGTACAGTCAATCATGCTTTAAGTTCTCCAGCTTTGTCTTCTTGTAAGTATTTTTGCTTCCCCAAAACTAAAGTTAGAAGAAATAAAAGGAATGCAACATAGAGCCATGCCAAAAATGCACCTCTACAAGGCTTCTCTTTAAATACCTGTCACATTTGCATTAAGCAAAGTTGCATCAATGCAAGCTCTACAATTATTCTATTTTTTTAAACACAGCCTGATACTTAATGGTCATATTGTGAACATACACTAAAATTTTTAATTACTTGAACTTCATTAAGTTGACATTTTTATGGCATTTTTTTGGGACTAGGAATTCAAAGATGAAACAAATTGAATATTGAAAAATAGCATTCAAACTGATACTTATTCAAAGCTGAATTTTTAATATTTATTTTTTAAGTGGTGTGTTCTTTTAGTTTGTTTATTGAAACTCGACTCTATTTGGATTTATTCTTTGCTTTTTACCATAAAAGCGAAAATTTTATGCACAATATACTTATTTGGTTGTACATAATTTTAAATTGTCTTTAACAAAATATACTAAGCTTTATGAGTTTGATAAATTTGGTTACATTTCATTTTATAGTAAAAATACATGAAATTAAAATTTTTATATTAACCTTCTTACAAAAAGTGCTTCAAATATCTAGTTTTTCCTCATACTATTGCAAATAATTTTTAAAATATATTCTTTATATGGAAATAATTAATCTTAGAAATTCTCGACAACATATGATTTAGATCATTTGTACCTTATTTTAAGACTGGATCACTAGGTGGGATACTGTTAATAGGTGTAGTAATCACTAGGTGGATGACTAGATGGGATACAGTACATATCCCACTTAGTGATCCAATAAAGATGGATTTTGTTGACCAGAAAAGTTTGGGAAATGCTTTTATCAGTGGGTTTGGAAGATGCCTCTATCATTTGGCAAACAGGTTTTCAAGTAGGCAATTTGCCCACCGAGTTTAACTTAAAATTTAATTTGCAACTAAAATATCTAGAAAATGAAAAGCAATCTTCCTAAAAGATAAAAATGAAATTTTAAAAGAATTTGAGAAGAACACAAAAATTTATGAAACTATAACTGTTGAAAAAAATCTAATATTCTTGTGTTAATACTGAAAACAAATATTTCTGAAAGAAGGAAATTAGAAAGATAACAGTTCGTGGAAAATCTGTTTTAAAGAAGTTACATGTTCAAGGTGAAACATCTGGAAGTTCATATCATATTTTGCTTATGTTCTTCATTCAGTGCAATGCATTAATCCAGTGAATGGGCCTATGTTCACCAAAAAGGTACAAGAAATGATTACAGGTGAATGTGAAAAATAACTATTTTTTCACTGAAGGGCTGTATAAATTTAAATCATGTCTCTGAATGTTACATCATATTATACACAAGAATCTAAAAATATTTCAGCCAAATTGTTGAAGATTAAAGATTTTATCCAAAGAAGTATTTGGATACCAGCTAAAATGTTTTCATTGTTGATGAAATAATCTTTTCTTCCATCTCCTATATTCAAAACACCTGGCCTCTGAAGACCTTCAGTATCATGGTCAAAATTGCTTCATTATTTTATGCAGAGCAAATACTGATGAAACAGATGATGATACTTCTACTCATAACAATGTTACAAAATGAATATGTATCAAAATTGTTTATGATACACACAGAGTGAAAACATCTGGATGACTGCATATATATCTACAAAATGCTTCAGGAAATTCAATATCATATTAAAAAAATAAAAATAATATTTTCTCCAAAATTTAGTTTTTTATGTTATACCATGTAATTCTTGTGATTAAAAAGAATGAAATGTTTTAACTTGTTTTGAAATATAGATAATACATTAAAAAACTTAAAGTAAGATGATAAAATGTAATGACATATAAAGCAATGGCATGATGATAAAGCACTGTGTAAAGCAATGAAAAATGGTGTAAACAATATATGAATCTCCTCATAAATCAGTAGTTCTCAACCTTTCTTCATGCATACTTTTTACTATTATTAGATAATCATCCCCCTCTTTCCAAAACTCAAAACATATGCACACATTTATTTAAAATTAGACTATTTTTATAATGTGTTTTGCAAATTAAACAGAGAAAATATAGAAAATATTGATAAATACCAAAATTTGAATAAAAGCAGTTTTGTCTATTCATAAACTAAAACAAAATCGTTAAGAGGTAAATATAAGGCTAACCATCTTCCCCCTTGAAAGTATGAAATTTCTCCCTGGTCCTGAAATTACCTCTGTCTAAATTAGTCTTGATTATATATATCTTTCTCATTAATTTTAGAATGGCCGACTGAAAGACACATTAACTGTTCTTTATGGTATTTCCTCTTTTAATAAATGCAGTTTTCAAAAACATGGTAGCAGATACTGTGTCACAAAGTATTCTTTATAAAAAATGCAGTTCAACTTAAAAAAAAAATATTATGAAAACATTTGTACAAATAAATATACTTACAGTATACAGGGTGAATGAATAAATAGAAAATTTTTAAATGATTATTTGAAGAAATATAATTCAACCATGCAAGTCAAACAATTAAAATGAAATTCTAAAAAGAAAAATATTTAAAAATAACAACTGTGCTTAAAAGATATAATATTAAAAGAATATTTCCAAGAAATTAAGATTCTTTTTCCACACATATAAAATAAAAAAGAATAAGTTGCCATAAACTGAGAAGTTCGCCATATGAATTATTCTTGGTAGAAAATAAAAAATTTGAGCCGAGCTAAAGTCTTGAACTTCTCATTTAACTTGAGGTTCATCCTGGACTTATGAAGGGAAAAGCATGACAAATTTGAATCCAGCTAAATACTATTACGTGTTTTGTCAAACGACAATAATTGAGACTGAAACGTATTTACATTAATAGATTTTCCTTTTTCTAATCTTTAAATTTAATTTTGCAGCTCTATGCACAAAATTCTTGACCAAATAGGTCTCTTATGTTCTAGTGCTACTTTCTAATATATATAGTATATAACTTTCACATTAATAACATAAATAATTACATTTCAGACAGTCTACTGATTAAAGCTAAATATCTACTGATTTCAATCATAAATTAAAAATTCATGACTATATGGTGCTAGATACCATATTTCCTAGTTTTTTAGAAACTAGCAGCTAAATATTCATTTCAGGATGCACACAAACATTACGATGATAATAAAATTAAAACTAAAAACTTCAGTCAGAATTAGCAATTTATTTTTATTGCAATTTTACTTTGATTCATGATTCCTCTACTTTTACATGTACAGAAAATAAAAATAATACATACTTAACCATATATACACCATATCAACTATCTAGCAATGCATGTGAATTAAAACTTTTTAGTATGCGATAACATTAGGAAAAAAGTGAATCCTGATAGCTCTGCACAGCACATATTAAAGAAACACAATGATTTAAAATTTGACTAAAATTAGAAAAAAAAATTAAAATATTAGGTAAAAATTAAATTAGAAGAAAATCTGAACTAAATTTGCATATTTTTCTATGACTAGAGGCATAATTGCATCATGTAATCTCTTACAATGTTCCAAGGAATTTTTTTTTTTAAATAAAAAATAATCCAAGATTGAATTTGCAAAATTTAAAAAATGTTTAATTCTTGTTCAATCCAAGCAATTAATATAATGTGCAGTACACATGAATTATATTTATTGCCTGCAGTTGAATAAAACTATGCATAGCTTTAAAATAAGCAAGCCACAGAATTGGTATCCTAGAAAATATCCTTAAGAGAAGCCTTTGCAAAAATGTCTACATAATTACACTGCGCTACCCAATCATGTGTTTGTCAAACACACAACTTAAGAAAATTGTCAAAGTACAAAATAGTAAGTATTTACTTTACCTTCCATATTGTCTTGCAAATAAGAAGCTCTTAAAATCATTACAATACTTCTTCTCCCTCCCCCCACAAAAAGATTTTTTTGTTTATAATTCAAATTTAACTAATCTTTCACTGTTCAACAAACTGATTTAAAAGAATTACATGCATCAATAATTTAAATCTACTTTATTTTTTTAATAGCATATTTAACTGATGTAAATTAAATACATTTAATTTACGAAAATTTTAATTAAATACATTTAATTTATGATGCAACAAACTGATTAATTTTAGGAATAATTTTACTACACTGTTCTTATAATTAATAAAAACATTTCTTCATGTAAAACATTATGTACCAGGATGTACACTATTTAATATTTATACGCATGCAGAAACTGCAACATACAACTTACATTTTGGTAGATCACTTGACATATTTAAATAAATGCACTCATTACTACATATTTTTAAGCTAATAAATAAAAAATAACTTAGTCTTTAAAAATCTTAAAAAATTGATGATTATTTTAGAATGATCATTCTGATGATTTTCACTCTTTTTTTAATTATCAATATATTTATTCATATTTAATGCATTCAAAATCTTTTATTCATCTCAATTCTGCATTCTGTCTCATTAAATGCTATAGTAATCAATTAATGAATTATTTGCCTTGTAAAATACACTTATGCAATAAGCTCATTATACAAACAAGCAAATGGTTTAGAATACTTTAAATCATTCTGGCTTCACGCTTATTATAATATTGTGATATTTATTGCTAGCAACCAAGCAATGAAGGATAAAATCTGTCTGTATAATGTTTTAGTTTTCCAGTTATTTTCAAAATAATATTTTATGCAAAAATTACTCTTTTATTTTAACTTTCAGTATCAAAATTAAGCAATATTTAAAATTTTACCTTCAACAAATAAAACTGGTACAGTTTTTCTAAAAGGAATAAAGGTTATTCTGCAATAGGAATAGAATTAAAAAGGATGCACATACTTTTTGAGATTGAAAAGATGATTGCAAAAATGTGTAATTTGTAAAGTAAAAAAAAGTTCATAGAAACATATAGCCACCGTTTCTATTATGGAACAAAGAATTTCATTTTAATTGCTTTTTCTTTTTTTTTTTTTTACTTTTGTTTCATTTTTAAAAGATCAAAAATATGACTTTCTCCCTTTTTTTTCAAAATAAATATGCATGCGAATTGACATTTCTACATTCAATACTTGGATACAGAAATACATACCAGTCACCGTAGAAATGAAGAAGTAAGTGTAAGAAGACCAGTTTCCATGTCCAGCTAAGGATGTTGCTCTGACCCGCAGGGAGTAATTTCCTGGAGCAAGCTCTGGCAGAAAATAGCCATTACGTTCCAGGTAATTTGTTCGAGTGACACAAATGCGATTAGGCTTCTTCTAAAAGAGTTAAATGTTTTATTATATCACAGTAAAAACAACATGAACTATATATCAAATTATGCATTTGAAACAGTTTAATAATAAAATTACTGTTTACCAAACAATGGTACATATATCAGCAATGAGTACCAAAACATCAAGATGTTGTTTAGTGATATGTATCAAGGAGGCTAAAATTATTTTAAAATATGAGTTTAAAATGTCGTCTTAAAATAGCTGTTAATTGTGAAAATTTGGAATTTTAAAACACTCATGTAACTCTCTGATCATATGGCATCTATACAAACAACAAGATAGTTCAGCTAATGCTAAAGTGCAATATAGGTTTCTAGCTTCTTCTCTCATGGTATAAAACAAGTTTCTGTCTTTACGAGTCAACTTTTTGTTGTGCTTAATTGCTACAAATGCATATGCACATTGTTTGTTGTTTATTTATTGCAACAAATGCATACACAAGAGTTGAGAAATCAATACATGATAAAAAACCAAAAATAGGTAATGCACCAGGACATGATCTCAAAAATGTTCCTATTACTAAACACAGAAGAGTACAATCCTATGCTCCAAGTAATTTCAAGCTGACACTTATACCTAGCCTAGGAACTACTTTCTTCCAGTATTTTTCAAAACATATTTATATGAACTAGAATTTTCAGTGCTTGTTTTTTTCAAAAACGAATTCAGGAATAAAATGTCTATGACCTGAAGCTAAAATTCAGTAAAACTCTAAACTAATATAAAAATTACAACTGCTTCAAAACTGCAAGCTCAAGCATCCCATATTTTGTCTTTTGTTTATTCTGATGTTTTAAATTATATATTACAGTATGTTTAAATACTACTTGAGCATAATTAGACGGTTTTTCACCACTAATTCATAACTACTTTCTCTCCAAGATATAATTTTAAACACTGGTAGCATTTGAAATTATCAGAGTTTTTCACCACTGATTCATAACTTTTTTCTCTCCAAGATATAATTTTAAGCAGTGGTAGCATTTCATATTATCAGAACATGGTACTTTAAAGAAAAAAAGATAGTCTTCAAATATAAGAAAAAGAGGAGGAGATGAAAGTTTTTGAGTCAACTGCATAGCACAGTGTTATTTCAAAAGACTTAAAAGTTTGCAAGTTATATAAATTGGCTATTCAAAGCTAAGATTTCAGTCTCGAATTACTAAAGAAATTTATAATATGACTTGGATCACTCTAATATTATTTGAATGACCCCAATATCACCTCGTTATAGTTTGAAAAAACACATTTTAATTTTTCTGGAGAGAAATCATATTCACGTTTTATGCTTATCTATGTTAACTTTTTAAACAATCCGCCCCTTTCACATATTTTGACACAAGCAGATTTTGAAAATATATAACAAGTTTGAACTGTTTCTCAAGTATCTGTCAAATTATATTGTAGAAAATAATTTCATATTCAAGATTTTTAAATATGAACTTCCTTTTATTCAATTTTATTTGTTTCGTTATCAAATATAGGTGTATTAAAACCTGTGTTTTTAATTTGCTTTTCATAAAACGTCTTGTTTTAATTAAAAGTTTTTTGGATTAAATAAGAGGTTTATTATCATTATTATTGTTAAGTTAGAATACAACACCACCTATTGGATGTAGAGAGAAACTCTCACTTGGCTAAGCAACATGCCAGAGCATGTAATAGTACTGAATGTAGTAATTATAGTAAATAAATTAATTAGTTCTATGTTCATACAGTCAACTCATTAGTTTAGAATCATAGCACATGGTCCTTTGAGCCAGAGCAGTGAACAAAATTCTTGCTTTCGATAGAAATAAAACTTTGTTAAAAGCGAAACTAACTAGGTTAGAAAACGCAGTGAAGGAATATGACGGTAGTTCAAATAAAAATGAAATTCAAATAAAGTATAGATCTCTTCAAAGTATTCAAATGGATATTAGAAACTTGAGAAATAGATATTTCGAAAGCATTGACAAAATGATGTCACAGCCATTGATGACGAAACTGCTGAAATAAAAGAAAGAATGGAAGTACTAGAGGTGAGAATTATGGAAATTCTATCGTCTATTGCACATTCTGAACAAGCAATTGATTGTAGTAAATTTGATTCTAAAGTACAAATACGTTTGCAAAATTACCAATACCTAAACTTTCTGGTAAATATACCAAATGGAATAATTTTAAGAAATTCTATTCGAAAACACCATAGCGAATAACACTCAACTGGTTCAGAAACTACTACTTAAAGGCTACATTAACTGACAAAGAAAAAAGTCTTGAAACTGTTTGTGATACTTTTAGTTTTCTATTTAAAGCTCTTCGAGATAGGTATGAAAATAAAAGAATATTAATTGAGACGCATATAAAGTCAATGATGGATTTACGAAATTTAACATTCCAATCGTTGAAAGGGATAAGATATGTAATAGATGATGTTACTAAAAACTTTAGGGCTTTAAATGTTTTAAAGTATGAGAAAAATAATTTATAGGACATTAAATATAGTACTTGAGAAACTAGATTATGAAACATGCAAACAATCTGAACTAAGCATTAATGCTACGGAAGTTCCTACGTTTGATGAATTAATTTCATTTTTAGAGAAAAGATGTCAATTACTGGATAACATTAACTGTAATACTCATAAAGTGAAATATCCATTAGATAAAAGTTCAAAAATCAAAGGCTCTGTTGGTTAAAACCGATAGTGTTCGGACTTGTGTGGTATGCAAAAATAAAAATCATCCACTACATAAATCTGATTCATTTTTTAAATTAAATCCAAATCAAAGATATGAAATAGTTAAAAACCAAAAATTGTGTCTAAACTGTCTCAGTATGAACATTTAATCGCAAAACGTAATTTTAAGTTCAGATGTTCAGAATGGCATAAAAAACAGCATTCATTAATCCATCCCCTGCTCAGAAATGACGCCATTGATCGAGTTAAACAAAGCAAAAACGGAAGCATGGAGTGATAAATTATAAACAAGAATGCAGATGTCTCTAATAAAAATCGATCACGTTGTCTTTTGACACGGAGAAAAAATGTGTTACTAGCGACTGTAATAGTATATGTTTGTAATTCAGAAGGAAAAAGAATTCCAGTTCATGCAATACTTGATAACTGCAACATGAGTTATTTTCTGTGTGAAGGAGTTGCCAGTTTGTTAAATATAAAGAAAGAAAGAATTTATGCATCTGTATCCAGAATAAATGAGAATGTTATAAATATTAATTATCAACTAGATGTGCAGATTTCGTATAAGGATTTAACATATGTAAGGTCAGTTAATTGTTTGGTTACTTCTAAAATAACCAATGTAACTCCATCGAGGAGTTTAGATGTGCAGTCCTTAAACATTCCCATTGATATCGAATTAGTGGATCCACAGTTTGGAACACCTAAAAAAAGTAGATATGTTACTAGGGGCTGAATTGTTTTTTGAGATTTTAAAACAAGGAAAATTTCAATTAGAAAATCAACTGTTGATATTCCAAGAAACAGTTTTTGGATATATCGCATCTGGTACATGCAAGAGTAACTCAGAAGTAAATTATTGTGGCTTAGTTCTGAATAGTGAAGAAAGAGTTGACAAAATTTTGCAGAGATTTTGGGAAGTTTAATCCACTGAAAATATCAAGGATGTTTTGAGTGAAGAACATTTCAAGTGTACTCACTAAAGACAAAATGATGGAAGATATGTAGTTCAGTTACCTATTAAGGAAGGTGTAGAATTAGGAGAATCGAAAATGCTGGCTGTAAAAAGACTGCATCAAGTGTGGAATCGACTAGAAAGTGATTCGAATATGAAAACATTATATAAGAATTTTATCAAGGAATATATAAGGATCTAAATCACATGGAGGAAGGTCAAGAAATTGAAACATCAACTTGCAATTATCTTAGTCATCACGGAGTTTATCGGCCAGAGAAAACTTTTACCAAGCTTCGTGTTGTGTTTAATGCATCAGAGGCTACTAGTAAAGAAAAATCATTTAATTCAGTATTAATGAAATACCTCAAGAAGATTTATCTTCTATTATTATTAGATTTCGAAAGTACAGCTATACATACACTAGAAGATGTTCAGAAGATGTACAGACAAATACTTATTGAACCATCTCAATGAAACCTGCAGCTGATCTTGTGGAAAGAATCAGTTGGTAGACTTGTGCAGGCTTATCGCCTATAGACTGTAACATATGGAACAGCAAGTGCACCATTCCTCGCAACAAGGGTCCTAAAGCAGTTAGCAACAGATGAAGCGAATGAATTTCCTTATGATTTAAGAGCCATACTGAAGGACTGTTATGTGGACGAAATTATCACTAATACACTACAAGAAGCCAAGGAATTGCACAGTTAACCAGTCTTCTAGAACATGCTGGAATGCACTTACATAAATGGTGTTCAAATAATACAAAACTACTGAAGAATAAAGAAAGTGCAACTCAGGATTATTCCTTTCAGGTTACTGATAAGCCTCAGGTTACAAAAGCCTTGGGAATGTCATGGAGTATGTCTACAGACTGTTTTTCTCACGATTTAAAGATACTTGACATCGCAGAAACAGTAACGAAAAGAGATGTCTTATCAGCGATAGCTCACCTCTTTGGTCCATTAGGTTTAATCGGACCTGTTATGACAAAAAGTAAAATATTTCTACAAAATCTTTGACTTCTAAAAATAAATCAGAATACACCTGTTCCTAAAAATTACTTTAAAGAATGGAAGGCATTTCTGCATAGTCTAAAAACAGTCAACGATTATCGCATACCTAGATTTGTTCTAACCAATGGATTACAGCAAATAGAAGTTAGAGGATTCTGCGATGCTAGTCAGAAAGCCTATGGTGCTGCAATTTATGTGAAATGTATGTCATCTTCGAATGAATGTTCATCAAGACTTCTGTGCAGCAAGTCTTGCGTGTCACCTTTGAAGTCAATTACTATTCCTCGTTTGGAAGTTTGTGATGCATTTCTTTTGGTAAAACTAATTAAAAGAATATTAGAGGCCATTAAACTACCCATAGTCAAGGTCTATTATTTCACTGTTTCGTCAATAGTGTTATTATGGATTAAGAAGGAACCTCATCAACTAAAGATATTTGTTGCTAATACAGTGTCTGTTATTCGCAGCATGACTGCTATTCACGAGTGGTACCATCTTAGCACTCATAATAATCCAGCTGATTTGATATCACATGGAGCTGAACCTAAGGATCTTCTTCATAATGATTTATAGTGGTATGAACCAACATTCTTGACTAAGGAAAAGTTTTTGACTAAGCCTTGGTGAAGTAATTTCATCTGATATGGTGGAATTCGTGAAAGAACTCAAATTTAAGGATTGACTTAGTTAATCTAAATGTGAACTCCTAATTCCCCTGTTTTAGATCATATTCTTAACATTAGTAATAACTATATTCATATCATTCCAGTGTTAAGTTTTATTTACAGATTTGTAGCCAACTGTAAAGGAAAAAATATAATAGGTTCTCTAACTGTTAAAGAACTGGATGATGCTGAGAAAATCATAATCAGGTATGTAGAGTTACAACATTTTAGAAAGGATATTATATCCTTTAAAAATAAGAATTGTGTTTCTTCCAAAAATAAGTTAAAATTTTTATGTCCATTTCTAGATAATGATTCTCTTCTGAGAGTAGGAGCCAGACTTGCCAATAGTAATCTTAATTACAATCAAAAGTTTCCTTATATAATGCCAAAGGATCATGCATTTACTAAATTAATTTTTCAGATTATCATGTTAAATATTTTCACCTTGCTGTGCAAGCTTTATTGCATCAAGTTCACAGTAAATTTTGGGCTATTAAAGGTCAAGATATAGCTTGTAAGGTTGTATATGAATGTGTAACATGTTTCAAGGTTAAACCAATTGTATGTGAACAACTTATGGAAATTTTATCTGGTGAAAGAGTTAATCCAGGGTTTGTATTCAATTTTTCTACTCCATTCCTCATCAAGTATAAAAATCAGAGAAAGGGTAATAATCCAAAAGTGTGCATTGCTATATTCATATGATTAGCTACTAAATACATTTAGAGGTAGTAACTGATTTAACTACATATGCATTACTTGCTACTATTAAAAGATTTACTGCTAGACATGGAAAATGTAATACCATAATGTCAGATAACAGTACTAATATGGTTGGTGCAAAATCAGAACTGAAAAAATTCCATAGCTTAGTCCTTAAATCTTAGCAGATTTCTTAACACCTGAAGGTATAAATTAGAAACTGATTCCATCTAGAGCACCAAATTTTGGTGATTTACAGGCAGCAGGTATTAAGTCATTTAACTATCATCTTCAGTGTACAATCGGCAGTTATAAATTGACGTTAGAAGAATTTTGGACTGTTCGCACACAAATTATTCTCAATTCTTGTCCAATTTTACCTTTATCAACAGATGGAAATGATTTTGAAACCTTAATGCCAGTTCATTTTTTTTTAATTGGACATTCCATTACTTCATATCCTGAATCGGATTTGTCTCATCTTATAGATAATAGACTTTCTAAATGGCAAATTATTACCAAATTCATTCAAATTATTTGGAAACATTGGCAGAATGATTATTTAAATCATCTCCAACAACGTACCAAATGGTTTATTAATAAAGAAAATATAGAGGCAGGTATGTTAGTTGTGTTAACGGAGGAAAATCTTCTCCCATTTAAATGGTATTTAGCTAGAATTGTAGAAGTTTTACCTGGTAAATATAATAAAACCAGAGTTGTTAAAGTGAAAACATCAAATGGTGTGTACATTCAATGTATTAGTAAAATTTGTTTATTACCTATCCAGGATAACAATGCTTAGCTTTACATTATTGTGCTCTTATTGGAAATTGTGCTCTATATTGCAATGGAACCGTTTTAAAAAGTAAGTTAAATTGTAGCATAATGAATGTTTACGTTCTTATAATGTTTATATTATTCTATTTTATATTCATGATGAAATTTTACCCGTTAGCTTTCATATTTGTACTGCAGAATGAGTTGTTCTTGAATTGTTAAATTGTAATTTACATATTGAAATTTGGAATTTCAATGGGCAGCGGCATGTTAAGTTAGAATGCAGCGCCACCTATTAGAATGTAGCGATGCAGAGAGAAATCCTCACTTAGCCATCTGGATTCGGCTAAGCAACATGCCAGAGCATGCAATAGCACTGAATGTAGTAATTACTGTAAATAAATTAGTTAGTTCTATGTTCATACAGTCCACTCATTAGTTTAGAATCATAGTACAATTATTTTTATAATAGAAAGTGTTTGAGTAGTTCAAAATAGTCAAGACTTTTATTACCATTTATGGACTCAGATTTGAGAAAATTTATCTTACACCTACATCAAAACTTAAACAAATACTTGAACATCCATAAAATATTTTCAAGCATTTCTTAAAAATTACTATTTTATAAACATAAAAAATAAAACCTTTAATTAAAATAGAGTGTTCTTTAAAATAAAAAAATAAGTTGCTTACACTTTCTCCATTCAAGCGTCTATATTCAAGAGTATATGTTACAATAACTCCATTTGGATCTTTTGGTTCTTCCCATCGTACAAAACCAGAATAAGAGGTAGCATTGTCAGTTGTAACATGAACAGCTTTTATGTCATCAGCCTCAGCTTAGAAAAGATATATTAAATTATGTTAGCTGATCAATACTTTAACAAAATGCATATATTTATAATACATATAATGAAATGATCAAATACAAACATAAATACAAGATAAATTTCATACTATATTATTATTTGACACAGTATATGAACAGCAGGAGTTTCAAGTTTTAAATATGTTTAATGAATTATAGACATTTCTTCATTAAAGTGGCTACTGAACCTAGTTGCCAGAATTGTCAACATTAATTATCCAATTTTTGCAACACAAATTTTAAATTAAAACAACAAAGGCTCATCTAGTGATTATTTTAACAAGAAATGATCAAATTATATATTCAGCAGCAATAGAAGATGATAAACACTAATTCTTCACAGACCGTGAATGAGCTCAACTCACATTTGAAGTATGCAATATGATGCATACTAAGGACCTCAGTTCAAATTATTTGGACTATTTTGGTCTAATAAGTAGCCAACCCTATTCACCCAAAATAATCTCTAATATGCTTAAATGAGACGATTTCATTTCTAGAAATGATCCATGTTCTTTAAAAAACATCCAAAAATAAATGCATGGAATTCAACTGAATTTAGTGAATATAGATAACGTTATGGGTAAGGCCAGAAGAAGCAGGCCTGCAAAATCCACATTATAGGTGGGAACTGCCTAGAAAGGGTCGCCAACAGATGCTTTTTTGACAGTAATCAACCATATGAATTCTTATTAATAATTATACATTTATGAACAAATATTCAGGTAATAATTAATAGAAAAATATGGAATGCTAGAAATTGCATTTAATACAAATATGTATATATATGCATAATAAAATATCTTTAGGATGAAATTAAATGATAAAACTTATATACTTTTAGGGTCAGCTCTACAGCAGTTGCCACTGCACAGTTTGGAAAAATTCAGGGTCTCACTAGAATTATTCTTATTATTTCATTTTTACTTTTAGGGGCTTCTATTGAGTCTCTGCTAGTTGACTGGCTTCCTTTAATAAAATCCTACAGCCTTTATCATTTATTTTTTTATTTTTTTTTAATCTGCATTTTTTCTGTTTCATTTATTTTCTCAAACTTTTAAACACCAGAAGAAAAATAGACCATGTCATTATCTCCTAACCTATACATTAAGTATGCATGATTAATTGGATTTTCAGTCCTTAAAGTGTTCGCTGCTATCTATGGGCATACTTGTAAATGGCAAAACTGAGTTCACTTGCCAGTTACAAGATAACTCCTTATTGATTGTCTTATCTAAATCATAAAGTATTGTCATAGCAGGAAGCATACAATAAGGAACTAAGTAATACACCTGGCTACTGAAATGGATAAATTATTTTTCAAAACATAGGTAAGAATAACT
Source organism: Stegodyphus mimosarum (assembly GCA_000611955.2). Classification (NCBI taxonomy): domain Eukaryota; kingdom Metazoa; phylum Arthropoda; class Arachnida; order Araneae; family Eresidae; genus Stegodyphus; species Stegodyphus mimosarum. Next base: position 91,869 of record KK117368.1, read on the forward strand.
AATGTTTAAAACAGAAAACCACTTTTTAACTGGTTTATTCACGTAGGAAATGTTAATAATGGACTGCTCAAATTGTTGCTCAGCAACTTTCATGAACGTGCAGAATGGGTGAGTATTTGTTCCAAATTATCTTGTAGCTGACATAGGGAGAAAAACAAAAATAAATAATTTCATATGTCAATTACAAGTACACTCAAGTGGATTTCTTTACTACTTAATAAAATCTGCTGTATCTATATTTAAATAATAGAACAACAGAAAACATTTTAAAAGCAGAAAAATGCATTTTTGAGTGGACACATCATATCAACTTAAGCAGCGAACATGTTAAATCTGCACACCTGTAAAAGATAACTAAAAATAAATGGTAAACTGAAAAGAAAGGTATGTTATATTCACCTAGATGAAGAGTACGCACACTGGCTATTGCTTTTGTACTACAATTATCAATGGCCTTTCTTGGTCTGGTGTCTTGACAAGCTCTTATCTGAAACAAACTCTTATATAATTTTCTATTTTCACTCATAAAATTAATTCTAAATGACATTATAGCTACATATATAAAATAAACATAATGAACAGCACAAAATTAGTTACAATTTCCCAAATTATGATTCTTTCACACATTCATTTATTAAAATCTGTACTACTTCAAGATGACTAATACAGAAATCTCAAAAAGAAAAAGAAAAAACATACAGAGAGATTTCCAATTAATAGTTATAGAGAAAATGAATTCAGTTCCTATTTATAGAATAATGTTTTTCTAGCCTAACTTTAGTTTTCAAATTTCAATATACAGCAACTCATTTGAACGGTTCCGTAATAGAACAAGGAATGGAAATATGTAAAAGCATTAATATTAAGGTGGTCTACGACAGTAGCATTACAATGCTAAAAGTTAGATAACACTTAAGAGCACTAATTAAGAAAATACGTTGCCTGAAATTTGGCAGAAATATAGAGCAATACATCAAGGTTAGAAATCAAATTTGGCATTTGTCAAAGTTAGAAATCAAGTTTGCAATAAAATTTACTTGAATAATATATTTAAAAAAAATCAGTTTGAAATATGTAATTTGAATGTGTAGTTTGGAAAGCCATGAATAGATGGCGTCATGAGTTAAAATTTAACATTGTAATCCTATTTCTGTAAAAATTCCCGAAATAATTAATTTTGATACCAGTTACAAATAATTTTTTTTAAATAATATTTTAGAAGCACTTGATATGTTCCTTTATACATAGTTTTCACTAAACAGTGTCGGGGGTATGAAAGCGGCTGCCTCTGTCATTTGAAAGATGTTTACGGCAACCCTATTGCATTGCTATTCCGCACTTGTTTGTTTACATTTATTTGTACTGCGATCAGTTACTAACAGAAATGGAAAAATTTCTCAAGGTAGACCGAAAAATCACCATAGTTGGAACGAAAGATCTTGAGTTCAACGAAATCATCGTACTCAAAAAATATGAAATTAAAATTCCCGTAATATGGAAATTTCCAAACAAGCGGATGGTTTCGCGAGGTGAGAAACAATTTATTCTTTATATTGACTACTTCATGTTTATGTTTTCATAGTAGGTTAATTACGAAATAAAATATGTTTATTTTTTTATTGAAGGTCAGAAATTATTGGTGCATCTGCATCAAAGGGGCATTCATTGTACAAATGATTTTTTTCCAAAGTAAGTTTTTCCTTTTTTTTTTTTTTTTTTGGTATGAGGGGATAATAGCATTTATTCAATCCTGTTATAACAATTTATTCCTTCATTCCCATTACATTGGGAAAATTTGAAAGGGTAAATCTATTCACGAGGAACTGCTGAAATAAATGAATCTTTTCAAAGGTATGAGCATGTTCTTGCGATCTATATCGGATTCACCATCACTGCATGATACTGGAAACTTCATAGTCATTTATTTGCTACGAAATGATTTTTCTCCCTTTCCTAATTCATTTAATTAAAATCATTGTGTCAGTTAACTATGGTATATTTTTACAGGTATGTGAACTTTGCATTCATGCGCTGGCTGTTCAACTTGGCTTTTCTTATTACATCATTTACTCGGATGTCAAAAATTTCTCTTAACGTTGGAACATTTTATGATCATTTGGTAAAATTTATATGCATATATATATAAATATATATTATCGCTTGTCTACCTATGGTTCTGTGTATTTGTCATGTATGCATGGTGTGAACTGAAATTTTTGAAAAAAATGCCACAGATGGTAAATTCCACTAAAAGCTGAAACTGGGATGCATATAATCAGAAAATATCTGCTCTATCGTTTGAGCGTAGACCACACCTGTAGTGCCAAGTGTGGGACCAATATGTTCATGCTTGTTTTCTAGCCTTTTTGCCGTTGTCCAGGTTGAATTACCTCTAGCGGAAAGGGAATGAATGCTTTCTCTGCATAACATTAAAATATCTGTCTGATCAATAATCTACTAATAAGAAAATTTCCATATTTTATGTGGCAGACTTTCTTCAAACAGAAATCCTAAGCTCTGTTCTTGTACATGTTTTTTTTAAAAATCACAATTCAAATATGTACTTCTCAAAGAAATTCTTCTCATAGGAATTTTGACTGAACATTTAAAAAATATATTCTGCTTTTAGGTGAGAGCTTCCTTTTTTCACGTTTGTATTGATTACTGCATGATTTGTTATTTGAATTGCTTCAAGCTATAAGTAATTTTTGTGAATATTTTGTTCAACCAATTACTGAATGCCAATTTGGGTCGACATATAACTATCTTAAAATCAATGACACGACAAAAGAGGCTGCTGCAGAAAGATCCAGTGTTGGAAATCCATCTGATTTCAGATTGTCAGTCCTGTTGTAAAGTAACAACATAGATAAAGTCAAAAAGCTTATCATTATAACAGTTGTAGCTCATTAGCAGCAAAGATTTTAATCTTGCAGTGAATATATAAATGATGCTTCCAAACTCAGTGAATGCAAATATTTCAGTGAGCAAAGAAATAAAATTTGCATGGTGTTGATTATTGCAATTTTTTTTTTTGTTCTTGAACATGGATAAATTAGATCCATATTAAGTGTTGTAGTCATAGGTTCAACACTTGTGTATCTTAACTGTTAAAAAATATGTCATCTGGATTCTGTACAGTTAAAAAATATAATCCCTTTTGTAGTTTTGCATTTCTTCAATTGCTGCATTTTCCTTATTCTTATATTTATTAATTAGAAAGAATTTCATTCACAGTGCCCTCTAATTTATTCTCACAAATCATGTAATGTACCATTTTAGATAGATATAAATAACACATTTTGTACTTTTTCTAAACTGTGGTTATACAGCATGACATAATAGCTATACAATGGGTGGGTGGAACGGTATACAGCATAATCTGTTGCAAATGCAAAAATGGTGATAGTCATACGTAGCTTAATGCTTAGATTTGTTATGTCTTATTTATTTATTCATACTTTTTAAAAATTATTTTATAGCAGTTTAGTTGTTTTTTCTTTTTAGTTTTGAAAGTGAAACATTTGACTTTTTTACGTCAGAAGTTACATTTAATGTTCCTAACACAAACCAGGCTTTCTTGAGGTAAGTTGGTTTAGTTCTAAAATAGATATTGGCTTTGCATGATATTGAAATTCTTACAGTTACTTAATTATGGTAAACTAATTATGGTTAACTATTAATTATGGTAAACTAATTATGGTTCTTTTCTTCTCAGTTCTGATCTGGACATTTCAATTATTGACTCTGATGTAGAAGGTAGAAATACAAGCTCTCTTTTGGGGTAAATATGTATTTCTCTATGGCAAAATTAAAATGTCATCATTTATGCTTTTCTTTTAGGTTGTTACAATTTGTGGCTTACATACTGATAGCTATTAAAACTGCATCAAAAAAAGGGGAATGAATTTGATTTGTTCCAAATTTGGACGTTTTGCATGAAAGAGCATGTAAATAATATACAGCACATATCAAAATCATATGTAAAGATTTTAAAATTACATAAAACATAAGGCAGTGTATTGTACTGTTTTTATTCATGTGTCTTTTTCATCAAAAAATCTAGCATTATCTTCCTCAATTAGATGGTTTCATTTTAACTGGGTTGGACTCTGACTGAAGAATACTTATAAAATTATGAGAAGGGCCACAGAATCACGTAAGAGTGAGTACGACTTCTGTGAATTGAAGAAAGAAATGAGATTTCCAGCTTCATTGATTGCAGAAATCAAAACATGCAAAGATAGGAACTATAAATCATCCTACAGCTGTCTTAGGAATAATCAGGAGCTCTAACATAAGTATTCGTTCTAACTTAGATCCTGCTGCAGCGCAGCATCTTTGCTAGCCAGCAGTGACTTCATTTGCCTTTGGCTTTAAACATGATGTCAATTAGTCTGGAAAGGTGGGAGGAAAACAGAGGCATGTCTCCACACACACTTTAGAGTTGAAGAAAGAGATTTGAGTCAGATCACCATTAATATTTATAGAATTTTATTTAAAATGTATGTAAAACAAAAACTGTTTTTTTGCCTCATCTCCAAAACAAACATGCTAGACAGTAATAGTCTATGACATAGATAAAGTTGAATTACCTAAGTATCCTAACACAATGGTTCTGATCTTAAATACAAATACATATTGCTTATATTGTACTACTACATTTTTTCACTCAACAGTGCAGAATGCAAAATATCATTATTCCAAAATTTTTATTCTTGGTGATATGATGGTTCTATGGTTTCAGTGGTTTTATTCATTCATCTTAGAGTCTGGCTGTCATTCAGACAAATATGTTTTGTTTTCATGAAATATTTTTTTATTGTCCAAATGGCAAAATAAAAACTTTATTTAACAGAAAAAGAGTTTATATATATGATGAATGAGTAATTTTCTGACACTAATGATAGTGATGATATTTCTATAGAATTGGAAAGTGATGGTTATAGCGATTCTTATATGGACATATTATCAGATACAGAAATCGCATAATGCATGTCTTGTACATCTCAGTGAACACATTTTGAACTAACACACTTTAAGATTTGAAACATTTCAATTTTGTAAGAGAACTAAATTTTAATATTGGAAGTACTATCAAATGAACTGTTTTTTTACTTTTTTTTAATATAGATGTTATAAAATACATTGTAAAAGAAACAAACAGTTTTACACCTAATCATCTTAGAGTTACTAAGTTCTGCCTAGTTTTAAAATCAGTGAAATTTTCTGACGTGACACTGAAGCAAATGAAAATATTTTGGGGTTTGATTATTTTGATAGGAATAGTCAAAAAGTCTAATATTCTTTTTTAAATATTGCTTCCTTTTCATTGTTTTTCTAGTGTTTTATTTTCCCTTCGCCAAAGAGATTTTTAATAATTTTAATTTAGTTAACAAAATATAACAAAATCAAATCTGTGATTGTGCGACTATTTTTTCCATATATATTTATTTTGAGGAAAGCCAAAAATTTTATTGTTTTACAGAATTTTTAAGAAAAATATAAGGATAAAATTTTTTAATTAATTCTGATTACTACCTGTGTTTTCCTGTCATAATGTGCCTCAAATAAGAACAATTAGACAACAAATTTAAGTCATGTGACCTTTTTTTCTGAAGTTAGACTTAGCAATGTAAATTGCTCATCTTCACAAGACATTGCATCCTGTTAGTATGCCATCCCGAGGCTCCGTTCAGATGGTGGTATGAATGCCATAGAGGCATAATCATAAAGTATAAAATGTGGGAGTTCCAATCACACATGCGAGAGAGGGTCTAAGCTGTATCCAATTACAGAAGCTAAATTTTTGCATGCATGGATGTATCTACAGCTTTCTCTCAATAGGTTTTGTGCATACACTCTGATTGGCCAACTCTTATACCAAATCGGCAACCAGTTTTTGCGATGTAGCAAAATCTGATATGAAGCGTCGTTAGTTGACAGTTATGCCATTTATACATTTGCTTGAACAGAGCCTTTGAGAGACATTTGGTGCCTGAGGCATCCACTAGGAAAGGGTTATTCTTTCCCTTCTGAATTCAATGTTTACTGGAAAATTTTTTATACTCAGGTGTAGCATCTCTTCATGTGAAACCTCCAGCACACAGTACTGACTTATATTGCTTTAGCAAATAACACTGCAAAACGGAAGCAACAGTCGTGAAGATGACTCATCTTTCTGTAGTAATATACTGATAAGCCAGTGCATTATTGTTAATTTATTTGCTGTCTGTTGCCTAAATTTTCCTAAACCTAATTGCGAATGGGCTGGCTGCATGGGCATTTTTGTGGTTTCCCCCATGTATATTATGTATTATTCAGTAATACATGTCCTCAGAAAGTCTTCCATGAAGGCACCCTTTCTTTTTTCTTTTCTTTTTAAAGTTATACTTTGTCAAGCACAACTTGAAATTCTTTCTCCTTTAACATTTGTTTTAAAATTTTTGTATCTCTCTGAATCTATAAGTCGACATATTTTGCAACATAGCCCTACCTAGCTTCATGTAGCATGCCTCAAATGATGCCTATCAGAAAAGTATTGAATTTCTTCCTTGTATAACATAAATGCAAGCTTGTTTCCCTTCAAATATTATTAATGAAGGCATCATTTCAATTAGAGAAATAATTCTTATGTACTTTGTTATAATTCATTAATCTAACCAGAAAAATTGCATTTCTTCTGTTAAAGTTATGCGCGAATACTGGAAGTTGTTATTTCCCCTTGCTCCCTAATTATTTGCTTTGCAGTTAAATATGCTCTCCAAGTTTTTGCATAACTGCTAACCTGGTTTCCGCAATTTATGGGACATGTTTTCTATTTATGTGAACAGATGAGATTTATATTATGAAACTATCCAGATTTTTACTGTATCTTACATAAATATCAGACAATTTTGAATAGGCAAAGTTAATTCTTTATTTTGCTAAATAGCTGAAATGTACTATGTCCAAACTGAATAATCTGGTCTTGGATATATATGATTACTGAATAATTTTGACCTGTATTGTTTCAGCTTATCTGTTTCTGATGGGTATTTTACATTTCCAAATATTGTATTTTTATGCAGTGTTGCCTACTCGAACTGAATGTTCCCATCCCATTTTATTGTATGTTATGTGTGTTAAATTCTGACTGCAATTATATTTTTCATGGAATTTTGGAAAAATAAAAATGACTTTTACTTAGATATGTGGTATGTATAATACAGTTAGGTAGCAGGTAACATCTTGCCTCTTTGCTTTGATCAGAGCCTGTGCAACCAGAGGCAGTCAAATTTTTTAGAATTTGGAGAATACTGAATAGCAAAATTTCATAATTTATCTGAGAGCACTGGGCAGCAGAATTTAGGATATGTAGAGATTACACAAGGTGGCAATATGCTAGTGATTACTTTGTGCTGTCCCTGGCTTTGATGTATCATATTTCTAATAAGTCAGGCTCTGTTGGTAGAATATATTTTGTTGTTACATTTCTTAGTCACATCATAACTGCTGCAAAAATCTGTGAAACAATTTCAACTGTTTGAAAATATGGTACTGGAAATATTTTTTTCTTTTCCAGGTGTAAATTTTGTGCATGATTTGGCCTTCCTCAAGACTTCTCTGGGTAAGGAGTTACTAAGGAAGAGGAATTTATTTTATGTTTGTTACAGATCAGCAACTTCCTTTGGATGTAATAGAATTTTTTTTTTAATAATGAAAAATTGGAATGAAATGTTACAAAATTTATGTGGTTGTATATATATATATATATATATATATGTGTGTGTGTGTGTGTGTATGCACTTGCAAATGTGTAAAGAATATAAAAGGTGTTGTATATTTGTATAGGTTTGAAGAAACATAATAAAAAAAATTCCCGAAAATTCTGTGTTTTTTCTGTGCGTCATTAAAATGGGAAATAATTAATATTTAAACATTAAAAGCAAAACATTATTTACGAAAATGTTCAAAAAATAAAATACAAGTAGTATTTAAAAAATTTTACAAAACTCATTTTTAAGTGGAAAAAAGTATTCCCAGATAAAATCCTTTCAACTATGCAAAAGGACTTTTTTTAGTATTTGAAGGGTTCATTTGAACCCAACAATTGAAACTAACGAATTCACAATTGATTGACACCAATCATTTTGTTTTCTAAATTCACCCACTCCTTCCTAAAAGCATTTCTGCCAATTACTGGGGTGATGAGTTCTCACGATGAATGTTAATCAAACATTGCATGTAACAAACAATAAAAGGTGTACTTAGAAAACCAAAAAAATTTACCAACTGATTTATATTGTAGTTAGGGAGAAATCATTTCCCTTCCTTTCTGTTTGAAAAAATGAGTT
>KK117368.1:111292-149472 GCA_000611955.2 Stegodyphus mimosarum
TTTTTTTTTTTTTTTTTTTTTTTTTCAAGTTTTGGTTGAACTTGATTTACTTATGCTACTGAATTTAAATGATATTATAGATTAGTTCATAATTAGCATTAATTTGTTTACACAATTTCTGTTTAAATTATAATTTTTATATTAAAATTACTATTTTAAGTAATTACTGTTTACTATAATTTATATATATATATATATATATATAATAATAGCATAGGTGTAGAAATATTGCGTTTCATAGATGTTGAACTGCAATGAACAGCAAACTTGGCAGCTGGGGCAGATTAAAGATTCATTTTTATTTCAACAAACATTTTGTGGCCACAACAAATTAGCACACTAATCATGCTTTTTCAAGAACATTTACACCTTGGATATTGTTGTGATCAGGAAAAAAACAGCGAGGCAGCATCCTAGTGAGAAGATGTAAAAATAAATAAATGTGCAACTATGGCAAGTCAAAAAGAAAAAAATTATGCAGTGGTTACTAAATTCTTATTTTATTATAATTTTAAATTAATGGTTAAATTTATGGAAAGTTGAAGGAGCTTATGAAATAAAATCCTCTTAATGAAAAGTCATAAAAAATTGATTCAATATTCCAAGAACATGGTTCTATGGCTCTGTCTTCCCCATACCATTGCAATATTAATGCAATTGATTTTGCTTGCAGTCAAATAAAGCAATTAAAGCACAGAACTGCAACACTGTGCAGACATGGCAATTTAAAAATTATATATGAAAGTCTTGAAAGTGTAACAACAAAAAACTGGAAGAAATACTGCACTTATGTAAAAAACATAGATAAAGATTATCAGAAAAATAATAATTTAATGGAAGATTTATGCAGGTCTTTACTTACTTCTGATGATGATGACAATTTGAGTATGTTTAGTGACTGTGATACAGAATAATAAGAAGTACAGAGATAAGGAATTTCATTTTTTAGCCCCCAGTATGTATAATACTGCATATAGATTTTAGTTCAAATGTCAGACTAATGTTTTTATTTAATATACAAACATTAATAATATGAAAAATTAAAATTTTATGTAGCATTTTCAGCTGCACATTTAACTACTACAAATGTTTACTAATAGGAAGCAGTATTAATTAATTTTTTTCTGTTAAAAAATTACTTTTTACAATATACTTGATTCTGCAAAAAATCTTCAAAATGCATCTGAAATTCAGCATCATCATCACCTTCACCAAGTTTGCTATAAGTCTTAGCGCACGGACAACAATCTTTCACTTCATCAATGCCAAGACTTGAATTTCCACTATCCATTGCTGTCAAATACTTCAATTCATCTTCTTCACTATTTTTGTAATCAGGAAAAGTTCTGGCTGCATATTAAAAAAAGAGAGAGAGAGAGAGTGAGAGACAGTAACAAGGGGAAAAAAGAAATTAATATTTTAATCAAGCAATATTAAATAAAATATACTTTTCATTTTATAACAGTTCTTAAAAATATGAAAACTTAGAATGAACTTAGAATATGAAATATGAAAACTTCATGATATAAATATTGACACATTATACTCAACTTTTAATGCTGATAAACATTTTTAAGCATTTTTAGGGTCAATTTTATAATGAAATTAATTACATATGAAACATAATGAAAACAAAAATTTATTTATAAAATTTTGAAACAAAATTACGCTCTAAGCAGTAATTTCTTTGATTTATGAATTCCTCAGGCTCTTCTTCATATATGCCAGTTACAATATAGTGTGTCACATCTCCATTAGGTCTCTTTGGTGGTTTCCATGATATAACTATTTCACCATGGAGTGTTGATCGAGCCTTAATATTAACAGGTGGAGATGGTGCTAAAATAGGGAAAAAAGAAGAAAAAAAACTTCAGTTTAAAAATCAAATCTGTTAAATTCTAGTTGAAAATAATATTCACCATACACCATAAAATGTATCAACTCTCCAAATTTTAATTATGATAATAATGCTGTACTTGATTCAGGTAAGCTCAAAAATTCAAACCTCCCTTACCAAATTCAGGTAAGCTCCAATATACAATTGCAATTAAAAGAAAAAATAGGAACTTTATCTCAGTTAAACCAGTTATGGTTTGGATCAAAATTTTCATCAGGCAGCAACTTGGGGTAATACGATTATTTCGGAAAGGATTACAAATAATTTTCATAAAACAAAATCAACACATATTGCTAAGCATGAGCTAAAAATGAGATTTTAAGTGATAGCAAAAAACTGCAAATACTTGCAGACTCTAAATTAACAATGGTTAATATTATATTCATCTCTAAAAAATAAGCAACTCTTTTATGCTCAGGACACAAATGCCTCAGTCCATTCTCTAATATTTCAAGATCTGCTTCCTGCTGGGCTTGGAAACGAAATAATGGGACTTTCATGAAAATTCAAGTTAATTTAATATCAGGTATTCACAAAAATTTGTGCAAAAGCAAAAAGTGAAATTCAAACAGAAGGTGTTGGACACCCTGTTGGGATGACTTCAGATGTTGACACTCCTGTCAACAGTCAATGCAGAGTCGGTCATGTCGACAGCAGTTCTGTATGAACTACAATTCTGAAGTGAGCTTATGAGAGCCAAAGGATGATTTAAAAAATGTTTACTTTAGGAGTTCAAACTTGGCAGCCATGCTTTAGAATCTGTAAGAAAATAGAAAACTACGGAACGAAGGTTTTTGGATACCCGATTATCATTATACCTAATGTTAAAGAGTCATTAAACTTGATATCACCAGTCATGATAAAACTACTATTTTATTACCAACGATGTACATACACTGCGCAAAAAGAAGGGGGGACAGTTCTATATCTCTTGTTCTACTAGGCCGATTGATGAAATTCAAATTGCATTTTCCATGTCTCGGAAGTGCGACTTAGGATATATATTAGATTTATGTATAGCTTTATTCTAATACAGATATTTTGACACAAAATCGGACTTTTTCTGAAATAACATACCAATTTTTTTCCATATTTCGATTCTATGACTCAAATTATGCCTAGATATTAGATTTTGTAAAATTTGGTGCAAAATTTATGGAGAAATTCAAAAATGTAACTTGGCGAATTTTTTTCAGTTTGAGCCTAGAATAATTCACTTAGCGAACTTCTTGATATGTGGCAACCTATTTTCCTTCCCTTCCATTGTACAAGGGAGGAAAAAAAGTCACATCGTTCCTGCCTTTTTACATTGTGGATGAGAGGAAAAAAAGTCACATCGTTCTTAATTTCAAATAATTTTAACAAAGTGCGTAAACCACATTCCCATTATTATCACTTTCAACAAATATGCCAAATTTCAAAACGCGCCAATATATGAATTCATGTATATCTTCGGAAATTTTGAATAATAAGCTCTAATTTTTTGCAGGTATACTTAGAGATACATCTACTTTAAGATGATGGTAAACATTTTATAGGTTATGATTCAAAACGTTTTTCAAAAAGTTTATAAAAATTATTTAGAAATGCAAATTTTAGAAAAAAATCATAAAAGATCAGTGAATTTTATTTGGAATGAACCTAAATTTCGAACTGTATAGGAAGGAATCAAATAAGTTTCATAAAAAAAGAGATATTAATATAATTACATACCAAATAGAATTAATATTGATGAGCTAAAATTTTGAGAGCTAATTTTTTAAAAACTACTCGTGCGATTTTTACAAAACTTGGGAGTTTGTTATAATTTGAGTTGTAGAATCGAAATATGGAAAAAAATTGGCATGTCATTTCAGAAAAAGTCCGATTTTGTGTCAAAATACTTATATTTGAACAATGCTACATATAAATCTAATACATATCCTAAGTCGCGATTTCGAGGACATGAAAAAGCGCAATTTGAATTTCGTCAATTGGTAGTAGAACGGGAGATATAGAACTGCCCCCCCTTTTTTTTGCACTTTTTTTTTAAAATTAATACTAACAGTAACATTGTTCATTTTGCTATGGTTCAAAGGATTAAATTTTTTACGAAAATACAATTCATTTATTTTATTGCATGATTTTATTTTAATATTGTTATCCTGCAAATATTTTCTCATGAGTACATATATCATCATTACAATTTTTTAATAAATATAAATTTTAACTGATTCACAACCGGTTGGGAAAATATTGATTTATTCAGCTAAAAATTACCAATAGAAATTTCACACAGAAGAGTTTTTTAACTAAAAATGATTTTAAAAAACTTTCTCACTCAACAAAAGTTATATAAATGACTAATGAACATATATGAGTTAACCTCTAGATTTCTAACCATATATTAACTTAAAAACTAAAACATATTAAAGTCATATATCTATTTTGAAATTATGAAGCATTTTAGAAAACTCCCACTATTTTTTAATAATGCGATTTTCTACAATTCAGTACAATTTTATAGAAGCTAACAAAATGTTTTTAAAATTGTCTCTGATAAAAAACTTGACTGAATAATTATGTTGCTCCTTGACTTTTTAACTGAGGTTTTTCAAGCTTCTATTCTTTCTTTCTTCAGCTTTATTTCCTCCTCTAACTGAGTTTCTTCCATAATACTTTCTGAAATCAAATTTTTATGGAAAGCTTTTACAACTGTACCATGAAAATATGATTTTCTAGTTAGATGAATATACTTTAGCTTGCACTACTTTAACTAGTTAATGTCCTTTAATATCACTATTTACATTTAAACCTAATTCAGTAACCATAGCTTCAGTAGATCATTTTCCTTTCCATTAGCCAATAAGGTCATTTTTAAGTTACTTTTTTTTTCTTTAAATTTCAAACAATCTAAATCAAAAGTTTGAAAAATTTCTAAAATATACCCAATCAACTATAATATACTATCTACTGTCTATCTACCATGATAATTATTCTTGCTGCTATGTCTAGGTGGTGGCAGTTACTATGGTAACAGGGTTTGTATACTTTAAGTATTGGTGAGTCAAGTGAATGTTTCATTATTTTGTTTCTAGGGAAAGTTGACTACTAAAACAAGAATTTATCATTCATCTCAGTTTCATCCCAGATGCATGCAACTTCTCAACATACATTTATATTAGTTTTAATTACTCCTGTTGTTATTTCTTTCCATTTAGTATCTATTAAATTTCATTATTTCTATTTAGCCTTGTTTTTGTAACAGTTTGATAATCATCAATTAAAAAAAAAAAGCCCTTCTGGTTTAAGAAAGGTCAAACATTAAAATTTCAGATATATCAAATCATGTACAATGTTACAGAATTCTCTCTTCTGAAGCTTCTCCTTGAAGCTATACAAAGAACTTCTTTTCAAGTGCTGGGAGTATCTCAATATACAATCATGAAAATTAGGAATGAAATATCACCAATGGGGGACAGAAATTTCTGAATACACATGGAAAGAATTATAAAAGAAAGAATGAAATTGTGAAATTGATAAATGTGTTATATGGTAAATAACACAGGATATTTTACATCAAAGAAGAAAAGGCCATGCCTACAAAAATTGCTGCCTGTATTGAGGCAAAAATAAATTTCCCATGGCAAAAAGGCACTTCATGGAAAGTTCTGCATTTGATGAATTTTTGCTGGAAGAAGAGCATTAATAAAAGAAAAGTATTCATTGAAAGATTTATCAAATAAAGTTAATATAGGAAAGTGTTCATGATATTGTGTTCTAGAAAAATAATTACTTGCAAAAAATGAGGAAACTTGGAAATTCGCCACCACATCATTTATATCAACAAAACACAGATTGATAGTAATTTAAAATTAAAGAAAGTAGGTAAGATGGCACAGTTTTGGGCAGACAACTGAATGTTTACTTAAGAAGTAGACTTACTAATGTACATACTGGCTTTTCTACAGGATTTGTTGCACATATTTAACCTATGAAAAGCATCAGCACCAAATGGTAATTACCACAGACAAATGAGGTATGAAACATTTGAGAAATAGGTGCTGAAAAAACTTATTACACATTTACAACTTTAAAGTGTAGTGCACATGAACAATGCTCCACACAATTTCTCAGAAAAACTAATCTATAAAATTGATAATATTATAAAAGAAGAGGGACATGATATTGAATAGCTCCTTTCTTATCCGTCTGATCTAAACATGATAGAATATATAGGTAATCACTTAAAAGACTAATTAGAGAAAGAAATATAACTGTTGACATAGACATGAACAATTTAAAAAGTTTTACTTTGGAAAGTTACTTGTAATCTTTGTCTTTAAAAATGTATATAATATATAAAATTAAAGTGAAATCAAACTTAATAATTAGGATAAAAGCAGTTTTGACTTAGTAAATGCAGTAAAAAATTTTATTATCATTATCTTAGTAAAAAAATACATTATCATTATCAAAATAAAAATTCTAATTTACACACTAAAAACATAATTGTTAATAAGATAAATTAAATCTTCATAGAACAAAAGTTATTTCTGACCAAAATCCTTAATTCTGTATTATCAGTTATTTATAAAATGCATTGAAATTTCAATAATAAATTCTTTAACCAAAATTGCATTTACATTGATCAAATACTTCATTAGTATCCTGGGAGTTAAAAAAAACATTAATTTTCAGGATGAAAACAAATTTATTTAAAAATTTTGAGCAGAATAAAAACTCATCTGCTTTAACTGTCAACATTAATACTGTTTGTTAATACTGTTCATTACTTCAAGTAATGAACATTAAGTAGCAAATTCGAATAAAAAAATAAATAAGCTTTCGATTTTTTGCCACAATTTTCATATTCTTTATTCGAAAGAAATATCCTTTAATCCATCAGAAGCATAAATCAACTACAGATTTAGGTTTTTTTTAATATTATTTTTTTTTATTTATTTTTAAATCAAGTCATAAGGTGTACTTTTTCTTTTTAAATGTGAAAATATATATTTATATCTCATGATTGTATATTATGTGCACCACATGAAATTAATGATTTTCTTACAAGTTATTGATGTGAAGGAAAATGTTTCTGATACATTGATAAATTTTAACATTTTTTCACTTTTACATAAAAATTAAAAGCTATTTATTTACAATGATACAGTTTACCACCCATGTGTACCAAAAACATGGATGAATAGTTACTCAGAGTAACAGTGTTAAAATAATATGAATAGAAAGGAAAAAAAGAGAGGAGAGTAATTTTTATTAACCCATTTTGTTATTTTACAGACATTACAACAAAAATGCTGAAAAAGAAGAAAACTCGTGTCTACAAGTTAAAAAGATTAGAATAATAAATACTTACTATATGGCTCTGTTTTGAAATAAACAATAGAACTCTGTGCTCCTCGTCTTCCAGATGTTGTTGTATAAGTACTAATGTAAAGAGCATACTGAGTAAATGGCTTCAGGTTTGCAATATTATGATAAATATGTTTCCGTGACTCTTGGCTAACTTCAACATCTCTCACAGTCCAACTACAACAACATCAAAATTTTTCAAATATAATTTAGAGAATGATTTGACAATAATATGATTTACAAAATTTAACTCAATTTTCAATAGTCTCAAATTCCTAAAATATAATTATTTGAAAATACACAAACATTTAATACACAAACATAGGTAGATAAATGTATGTTAAGTTCTTTTCTATAGTACACATTTTTTTTTTTTCAAAGCTCTGTTATCTGGATTACAAATCCCTTATTTTCTATATTTATAAAACAGCTACATAATATATATGATAAATAAAATCTTAAATCTTAATGTAACTTAAATTCAAAGCACTCTTCTCTTACTCGTCTAAAAATCACAAATAATGAACTAATAACAATTTATATGGGCACAAGGATGATTTAAAGATCTTCCAGCATCCACCACAAAATGGGGCCCTATCATGCATAAATATTAACCACTTTGCTCCTGATCTCAAGACAATAAAGTTTCCCCATGTATGTTGAATGGCATGTTGAATGTTACGGAGCATGTCTGAGCATATTTTGCAACTAAATCTAACATGCAACAATAATTCCTTTTTGCTTAGAGTAAATTTAATGAATCTATTTTTTATTGAAATATTTGGATGTTTGACCAGATTATTTAAATGTTATTTCTTATAACATAAACAGAAAATACTAACGCTTAAAATAAAATTTCAAAATAAGCTACTGTGAAATAGTAGTAATAATAACTATATTTAAATATTTAAACTTTTCCATATAATAAAAAAGTAAAAATGACAATAATTTAAATATTGGTTCCTATTATATCCTAGTTCCATCTAAAACAACATCTCTTACAATGGGCTTAATGTACAATAAATAATGTTCATAATAACAAGGCTAACACTCAAGAGATCTCATTTAATAAGATGTAGCATTCTGGCATAATTTATGTGCCTTCAAATCTGAAATAAAACATTCTGTTTCAGTGCATCAAATATGATACTTCATTTCTATATAACATTTGCTAGAGTGGGCCGTGAAGGGAAACTTGGAGCATTTCATATATGACATGCTGAGAGCAAAGAGAACAGAAACAGATTAAATTTTTTGTTGCAACAATATTACATTGCATTGAATTTTTGAAATCTTTTCATGCACAGAAATTCCAGTCTAACAGTTAACATACACCATGATGCAAGAGACTAATGGGAGTTTGTGAGCCTTTAGTTAAATTTATTTCTAAATTCTGAACCCTTTGCTCTTTTTGTATGATTGTTATTTATTCCCAGAAAAACATGTCTAGCATGTCATACTCTGACAAACATTAAATTTTATATTAAAGCATGAAATAAAGATTTAATTATTCTTGGGATTTCATCAAGCTTGCTTTGACAGGAAAACTGCATAAGGAAATTCCTAATACAGAAAAGAAACTACAGTCAGTAAAGAGACTATCAATATTAGTAGTGATTGAATCCTGCCATTATTACCCAGAACATGAGTCTCCTTAATATATAATGTTACAAATTTTGTATATATGTAAAAAACTTTAGTGAAAATATACGTGAAATTATAGCATTTTTTGTATAATGAAAAATGAAAAGTCTAAACATAATGAAGCGCTGCACGAAAAATAAGATTGCAGGGGCAAGTTTGTTTAACATTCAGGTAAATGGCTATCTCGCTAAATGGCAACATATTGCCAAGCCGGCAATAGTTTTAGAACCAAATGTTTGTCATGAAATTTGGCGAAAAATTGCAAAAAGTTGACACACTTGGCAATGTTTTGGATACATTTTGGTCCAGTCCACATATAACTGTAATTGGTACTGTTACTGAATAACTATAACTGATCACTATATGAAATTGTAACTGAATTTCCCTTCAGTAATTTCGAGAAATGAAAGGTATTAGAGTTTTCTTGACAACAGAAGGAAAAAAGCCCGAGAAAGCATCAGTTCTCAGTTTTTAGTTCAGAGTACTGAGATATCTCCGTGCGAGCTTCGCTCTTTAGGGTCGCTTTGCATTGTGTTGTGTTTAATGGTTTTAACAGTCGGAAGTGGTAACTACAGACTGTGCTCTGTCATACTGAGAAGAACCGTACGAATATCTTTGTGAAAAGTTCCAGAACTGTAAAATGCTCATTTTGAGAAAATAAAATCTATTAAGCTATCACTGGCTCTATGTGCATTCAACCTAATATGAACCCATAAGCAAGCAACAATTTTTTTATGTCAGAAGTGGGATTTAATGTCAGTGACAAGAGCAATGGAGAGAAACTAAGACAACTGGTGACTGCATTTGCTACATTCCAAGAAAAGATGGAAGGGGCCGTCAACTCCATTAAAGGAAATATGAGAACAGGCCTAGAAAAGATGGATGGAGCCATCAATTCAGTTCCAATTAAAAATGGAAGGAGCCATCAAATCAATACAAGAAAAGATTGAATGAGGTCAAAAAGAAATAAAACAGAAATTACTCCCATAATAGAGAAATAAAGTCAAGGCTACAGAAGGCAAAACAGACACGGTTGAAGACAAAAGTTGGAGAAATCCAAGAAAGAACTTCTGCTGTCCAATAACAAATTCATGACAGTATTTCTCCTGCCGTGACTAAGAAAGTAGACAGTTTAAAGAAATCCACTGTGACAGCTGGACACAATTCAGATGCCTTTAAATTCCTAAACATGTCTTCTTGTCCCTCTCTATAGCTACTAACTTAGGATGTAAAGACCTCATGGCAAGTGTGCATGACTCAGTTTTCTACAGTGGTGGATGGAAATGGATGGGAATCACAGGCAACGGCCTTCCACCGCACCTCTTCTCTGAAAGTCGACATAGTGAATATCCTCTAAACTCTACCCCAAAACCATAGGCTGTACTTGGAAGCTCTATCTGATGTGTTGGAGCTGTGCTTTGACGAGAAGTCTATAAAGGCCTATAACAGGCTTCAGCTAAATTCAGAGCAACTGAAGCCCATGGAAACACTCCAGGAGCTCACCACAGATGCTGAAAGGCTGTCTCATCACACTACTCCAGCAACCCACATTAAATGAAATAGAGTACATGTTTTTCGACAGCCTAACATCAGATTTATTGGAAAATGCATAAATAACAGATGAAAAGAGGAGTGCTGCAGAATGTTTAATTCAAGAATTTCAAGAAGCTATATCCCTCTCATCTTCTGACATAGGTTGAAACAGCTTCACACAGCATAAAATTGATATGGGGGATCATCCACCAATCAAGCAACATCCAAGATATCTATCAACTGCTAAACTGGAAAAGGTATGAGAACTTCTAAATTGCATGAAAGAAAGGGATGTTATCGAGCCTTCAACAAGTTCTTGGGCCTCTCCCATAATCCTGTTCAGGAAACAAAGATGATTCAGCTACATTTTGTGTTGACTACTGCCGGCTGCATGCCATCACTAAAAAAGGTAGTACCCTCTTCCTAGAACTGATGATATTCAAGATGCTCTTATTATTTAAAGGGATATTGGCAGGTAGAGATACACCCTGATGAACAAGAAAAGATGGCATTTACTACGAGACAAGACCTCAAGACAGTTCAAGGTGTTGTCATTTGAAATATGAAATTCAATGGAAACATTCGAATGCCTCATGGAGATCGTGAAGAGAAGTCTTTCTTAAGAAGCCTGCCTGATATACCTAGATGACATCATCATCATCAGGGAAAGTTTTTAGGTGCATGTAAGAAAATATTAGGAATGTGCTTCATAAATTGACAAAAGCCAATCTAAAATTAAGTCCTACCAAATGTAAATTGTTCAGACAGGAAGTGAATACATCGGACATGTCAACTCTGCCAAAGGTGTGCGTATGGATCCAGAAAAAATGTCAGCAGTTAAAGATTGGAGATGACCAAAAATGTCCATTAGCTGAGAAGTTTCCTAGAATTTTGCATCTTCTACAGTAGAATCATGAAGGACTTTTCATCCATTACAAGCTCAGAGACAGGAAGTAAAAGTTCTTGTGGAACAGAGACTGTAAGGATGTATTTAACAACCTGAATGAGGCTTTAACATCTGCAAAACTCCAGATGTATACACAGCTCGAAAAACCATTCATTCTTGACATAAATGCAAGCAATGAGACCGTCGCTGCTGTTATGCCCCAAGAAATAAACAGTCAAGAATGTGTCATGGCATACTGGAGTAAGGGTCTATCTAAAACAGAGGGGAATTACTACGTCACCAAAAAAGAGCTGTTTGCCATTGTTAAAGCCATTTCCACCATTACCTCTACAACAGAAAATTCCTGCTCTGTACAGATCATTGACCTGGCTATTAAAATTCAAGAATCTCAAAGATCAAACAGTCAGGTGGATATACAGACTTCAGGAAAATGACATCACTATCCGTCATCAGAATGTATCATCACATGGAAATGTTGACACATTCTCTAGAAGACTGTGCCCAGGAAGCTGCCAATATTGTTCCAGGTTTGAAGTGAAACACGAGCTCATTAATCCGGTCGCATGTCAAGTTACAATTCCAACGCTGGCTGATCGAGATCTATGGAGTGATAAAGAAGTCCGGTAAGCCCAGTTAGAAAACGACCACATTAAACCTAAATTTTCTTAATGGAGCCTTGATGTAGGAGCCATATATGGCAGGACATTTCAATTTATAGTTTGAAAAAAAAACAGTATTGGGTTCTCTATGACTCACTCCATACTGCAAATGCCATCTTGCAATGGAAGTTCAAATCGGATGATGGAAAAGCATTCCAATGGCAGCTGATACTTCCAAGATCTTGGATTCTAGTTGTCTTTAATAAAGTACATAGCAGTCTCACTGAAGACTTTGCATTGAGTTTGAGAGCACTCCTGCTGGAGTAATGCAAGAGCTGATGCGCAAAAGTGGTGCCAATATTGTCATATACATGTGCGGGCTGGAAAAGACCGAAGAAACACAGTCAAGGGAAATTGCAAATTTATGATGTAGGAACGCTTTTTGAACACATCGCCTTTGACATCCTGGGGCCACTGCCATGAACTGCTGATGAGAACAAATATATCCTAGTTATATATCCTGATTACAAAGTGGCTATCCTATCCCTGATAAAGAGATTGTCATGGTAACAAAGATAATGATATAGTACTGGATTTCCAGGTTTGGTGTGCCTCTTCAATTACACTGCAATTAAGGAAGGAATCTTAATCTGTCTGTAATTAAAGAACTCTGCAACATGCTCCACAAAGACAAAACCTAAAAGACATTTTTACATCCACAGTTAGACAGTACAGCGGAGAGGTTTAATCAAACCATCTTTAATTAACTTTTGCTAATGGCTTGCAGAAACCAATATGATTGGGACCAGAAGTTACCTCTGTTCTTACTGGCCTATCGCAGTGCTATTCATGAAACTACCAGCTATTCCCCATCTTAGATACTCTTCAGCTGGGACTTTTGTCTGCCTTAGGATCTCTTGTTTAGTTGCCTCCCCAAATGTGCATTAATTACCTAACATTACATGCAAAATCTCCAGGAATAATTTGAAGTTGCACAATTTTTCATGAGAGCGGGTGAATTAGGTGACAGAGAGGATCAAGACCTGATACAACATGAGAGCTACAGGACATTGATTTAACAAAGGTGAAAATTTGTACTTATGGTATCCATTTCAACAGAAAGGACTCTCTCCTAAAGTACAGTCACAATGGGACAGTCCTTACACAGTTCTAAACAGGTTGAACAACGTCGTAGTTTGTATCCATTAAGTCATCAAACTTAAAATCATTCATTACAACAGGTTACATGGCTATAGTCCCCAAGTGTATATAATGTAAATAATAAACTAAGACCATGGTTCTATTTATATATAAATGGTAATTACTGATTCTGTTCTGTCAATCAGTACTCTTACAGCATGGTGCATAGTGAAAAAAGCTGCATGAGTATTTATTTATATGAAAAGTTCCAGACCTGTAAAGTGTTTCTTTTAGTAAAATTAATTTTATCAAGTTATCATCAGGTCTTTGTGCATTTAATCCATTACAAACCCATATGCACGGAACTATATTATATAAATATGTATAGATGCACATACTTATATTTTTTTGCATACCAGCACTTTTCACAATAACCTACACAGCAATGTTTTTCACTAATCCTATTAATAGCAGAAACTTTTTTCTATGCTGATATTTCAAATCTGAAGCTGATTAACTGTGCAAAAATGCAAATATTTCACTCTTGAATTTGTGTTTGACCTTCGAACACAATTTTGAACTTTAAAGTGAAATTTCGTCACACAGGAATCAAAATGTTTTGTATTTGTTCTTTAGAGAATGTGTATAAAAAAGTCTGTAGTTATACTAATATATCATTCACATAATTATACAGTACAAAGTCTGAGATCTGGACTCGTCGGGATTTCGGCCAATCTGGATTCGGGATGTGTTTGGATATTACATCATCAGTTTAAATCAAGTACAATGGCATACAGAAATTATAAAATTAAAAATATGTAATGATGATTTATGAAATAATGAAGCATTTATGATCTAAAAGGTATAAAAATTTTAAAAAAGCTTAACATTTATTTGTTTACTTTATTACACATTTTGTTCAATGTAAGTTGTTTAATACGCTTTGCTTTTTTTGGCTAATACTTTCTCTTTAATTATAGAGAGACATAATTTCTTGTTCAGTTATAAAGTTCCATTGTTAAAGTTTTGCAATTGCTGTGTCCAGAATTCTGACTAACTTGTCAATCAATTTTTTTTTCATTTTCAATAACCTCTCTGTCACTTGCTTCACCTACTGGTAGCAGTATTTTCTGAATCTAGAAGTCTATAGATTTCCCCGCCCGTTAATTGATTTATGATTGGGGCATTGTCATCACAATGAAAAATGTCTGTAAACTTGAGAAGTCTAAATAAAACTAGTCCTAGTGCCTTCCTGAAGATTTTGCCATCTGTTAATTTTGTTGCTTCATGCTTTTCCTAAATTTTGCCTTTCCTAAATTCTACTGCCCAGTTTGCAAGCACCAACTCTGGCACCGGTCCTGGGCTTAACAAAATCAGCTATTCTCAATTCAGACAGTGCTAAATGTAATCTTTTGGCCTCTGAATATCATTCACAAATCACTATCTTTCACTATCTTTTTGCACATGGAAAGAAACTTTGAATATATTTCTCCTCGTTAATACTCATGATTTTTTTTTTGCTGCTGAAGTGTATATTCATTGTCAAGCATAATGCCAGCATAAAAGGTTACCATTCTTTTTATTATTCCATTACAAATATAAAAAATTTAAAAACAACTGTTTATACATAGCTGTATGTATGATTTCTCAAGTTACAGTATGTTGATAGTTATGTGGTAATGAAGACAAAAAATTATAAATAGTGATTGGACAGACTGGCAACACTACCAAAGGAAAATTAAGAATCAGCTCTCTCACACATGTTTCATTATAAAAACACATCTAATGCACAAGTATAATGCATTAGAAATTTTAAAAAAAGAAAGAAAGGAAGAATGTTGGTGATCTAGAGACCTATCAAGTATAAATCCAGACACAAAATTAATCTTGGACTGATACTGATTTTACAAAATTGATTGATTTTCAGGAATACAAGAACAGGATCTTTCTTCTTCAAAGAGCAAAAATATTAGAACTTCTACTCACTTCGAAGGCAAGAGAAAATATTTGTATTTTTAACTGAACAAATTTCTTTAATTATACGAGGCGTATTCGGAAACTAAGTACCATTTTGAAAAAAAAAATAGTAAAACAATTTTTTTCAAATCCAATTTTATTTTTACATGAAAATACATGTCTTAAACTATTTTTCAACATAGTTTCCGCCAATGATCAAACACTTGTCATAGCGGGTGACCAGTTTTTGTATACCATCGTCAAAGAAACTTCCCGCCAGTTTTGATAACCACGACTCCACAGCATTTTTCATGTCATTGTCAGATTCAAAACACTTGCCACCAAGCTCGTGCTTCATGTGCAGGAACAAGTGATAGTCGGACGGCGCCAAGTCCGGGCTGTGCGGTGGGTGATCGAACTGCTCCCAATGAAACTGTCGAATTAACGATTGAGTGACACCAGCAGTATGGGGCCGAGCATTGTCATGGAGCAACACAATTCCTTTACTGAGCATTCCTCATTGTTTGTTTTGAATGGCACGCCTTAGTTTTGTTAAAGTCTCACAATATCGTGCCGCATTAATGGTTTCGCCTCTGGAAAGAAATTCAGTAAGCAAAACGCCTTTCCTATCCCAGAAGACAGTGCACATGATTTTTTGTGATGACATTGTCACTTTGAACTTTTGTTTTTTCGGAGAATGAGTATCTCTCCACTCCATCGATTGTTGTTTCGATTCTGGTGTGAAATGACACACCCAAGTTTCATCATCTGTCACAATTTGGTTTAAAAAGTTTTCTCCCCCATCACTGTACCGCATGAGAAATGTCAGGGCACTACCAAGTCGCTTTGTTTTGTGAACATCAGTGAGCATTTTTGGAACCCATCGGGAGCACAGTTAAATTCAAGTGGTCAGACACAATTTCGAACAAAACAGTACGTGAAATTTGTGGAAATGCCTCTGAAAGAGTTGTCATTGTGAAGCATCTGTTCTCATGAATTGCTTCATCAACTTTTCTTACTAAATCATCAGTGACAACAGAAGGCCGACCACTCCGAGCCTCGGCGTGGACATTTGTTCGACCTGCATTAAACATTCTTACCCACTTTCTCACCATTCCATCACTTATCGCGTATTCACCGTAAACTTCTGTCACTTGACGATAAATTTCGGCCGGTTTAACATTCCTCGCGTTCAAAAATTTAATCACGGCACGAATCTCACAGTCAGCGGGAGAACTAATTTAATTGTCTTAAACATTTTGAATGTGCACAGCAAACTGAAAACACAACATAGAGCAACCAAAATGGCGACAATTGAAAGTCAGTGAACAAGAAAGACTAGTGCGCATGCGCGGGACGCCTACAACAGTGCTGCGACAGCGCTAGAATGAAACGGTACTTAGTTTCCGAATACGCTACGTACATCATAAATTATTCATCCTATTACATAAATCATAGTTTTGTTCCACTATAAGATGACATGGGTAAATAATTTTCTATAGAAATAAATATATAGTAGATAATAGCTTGATACTTCTGATAAGAACATTAGTCACACTTTATTCATTTTTTATTTATGTTAGTTCGTATTGAATGCTGAAAATAAAATTCCATTCCAACAGACTGTTGCCTACTGGTCATTGTTAAATTAAATGTGTTGGCGTTATCTCTTAAAACAGTGTTCTTGTTTTCTTAGTAAGAATTATCAACAAAAAGTTTTTAAACTATACCATTCTACTACGTAACACCCGCCTGAGCCCACTATCTATATGAATGTGAATTCTACTACCTAACACCCGTCTGGGCACACTACCTATCTGAATGTGAACCTAGACTTCTTATATGGACGAAATGTCTAATTTCAAATTAATAATGAATGCAAATTTTTTTAAAATTTAAAGTTGGGAAATATAGTGCCAATCAGGGAAATATAGTGCCAGTCAGTGAATCAAAGTCAAAACTCACACACAAAAAAAGAGTTTTGACTTAGTGCCACCTGTGATGGTATAAAAAAACCCATTTTGGACAGGATTTACTTAAAATCATTCTTAGATCACGTCTACATCGTGGAATGAGTAACTAAGCAAAGTTTCAAGTCAATCGGGTGTATAGTTTCGAAGATCTTGTGATGAGTCAGTGGTATTTCGCATATATATAGATTTTAGTTCTATGTTTACATAATTAAGTAAAGTAAATTCTTTTGTCTAAAAAAATTTTACCCCCCATGTTGTGCTATAACAGAAAAGTCTGAAATCATAATCTTCCCAATTTTCTTACAATAGTGTTCTTATTACAAGATGTTAACAAAAATTGATTTATCCATTTATCACATTTTCTTAAACGACAGGATATTTTTACTTAATAAAGGTAGGAATAATAGATATAAAAAAAATACGTTAAAGATTGAAAAATACTGCATAAAATACTGCTGTAGTTATACAATGAGCTCTGATGTTTATGCAGACTAATTAAAGTGAATACATTCACAACAACAACAATATAAAAAAAAAGATGCTCTAATTTTGTAATTAATCATCCGGAGGTTTTAAATAACCAAATACATAACTATGCAGTTTTAAATAAGGTTTAATTAATGTAAATGCAACTTGTAAAATAACATTGGCACTGACAATTTATTTGCCAATGCAACTAGGCAAGTCAATAAACATATCATAAACAATCATTTCTTCTTTTTTTATTCATATCTTATCACATAACAGTAACGTGTAACAGTTTATAATCATTCGCAGCCAAGCAATTTCATATGGTACATAGGCCTGCTGTTCTTTCTTTCTTTATTTTATTAATCACGTCTCAGCCCTAAAAAATGTCATTTCTTATCACATCCACTTGAAATTGCCAAAGCTTCAGAATATACCAAACTCTAATAACCACTTGCATAATAATTATTCAGGGAAGCAAGTGCATGACAAATATTCTGTTTCCAAAGTCACTATTTTTCATATGCGTTCCTTTTGTTGTATTCCAAGTTCCACTGGCTTTTATAGATAAATTAGGATTATTTTTTATCTCAAACTTTATTTTAAAAATTGTGCTTGTAGAATTTTTCTATAATAGAAGGAAGAGAGGTGAAATTTCCTCAAAAATACATTATTTTGCTGCAAAATTCGAGTTCATTCTTGAAGCATTCACAACAGAATTTCTGCCTCAACAAAAAGAAAAACCCTTTTGTAACTAGATTTACTGACTGTCTTCTGGAATAAATATACAGCTGAAATTTAGAATATGTATGCAATAATATGTACATATGTAACATCATAATTTTTTTATAATAAAAGTAATTGTTCTTTTCCTTACGTAAAATTTGCCAAACTGCACCAAGGTGGTTGTGATAATACATAAATGTTATTTCCTTTCTCCACTCTAAGAACTTCTTCCCTTATAAGCTATGTAACAGCAGGATAACATAAACATAACAGTATTAAAGGACTGAAATCAAATCCCCCCCACACACATATTAGAGTAAATACAAATTTGGCCTATTAGACTACAGTTCACCAAATAACTTGGATGTAAAGGCTTGGTATCATAAACTATCTAGATAATTCACTAGAAAGAAAACAACCTAATTATCTGGATGGGCTATGGTTCCAGTTAGTCTAGATAACTGAAGTTCTGCTGGACTATGCACTTTATTTTATACATAAAATACTAAACAAGAAAATGCAGTAATAAGAAATGAGATAAGTAATATTAAATTGTTTTAAATTTATAACATTTTTCATTACTTACATGTCTGTTCCACATGCATCACGCCCTTCAAACATTGTAATGTTCCGGTATGGACTATTAAAAAAAATAGTATAAGGCAGAAGAATAAGAACATATCGCACTTATCAAAATAATTTTAATTATAATTAAATACGAGGGGAAATTTACAAAATTGATTTTCAAACAAAAATTAGTTTATTTTATTTTATTTAGAAAAGAATGTTATTTCACAATTCTACCCAAAATGATTAAATTAGGAAGTGACTGATAAAAAATATTTTATAATGCTCTTTTCATACATAAAATATTTTAGAAAATTATTTTTTAGAATCATGACCACTAAAGAAAAAACAAAAGAATATTGAAATATTAGAAAAGTATATGCTCCCATTTAATATAATAATCAATCAACAAATACTTTTACATACAGTATTAGATTGCTTAAGGCATTAAAACATATTTCTCAGAATTATGGTATGAAAATATAATTGCTGCAAAATTTTGATCAGAAGTATAGATAAATTACTTTTTTAAAATGATTCATTTTCTTATACTGATGAGCAACACACTTTTATAATACCAAAGACTGTTGCGTGCCTATAAATTCAAAAAAGGAGTCTTTGTATAATTTATAATTTTTTAACTTTTTTTCCATGTTACATAAGATTTTGTGGGAATATTTAAACAATAAAATTAGATTTTAAACAAACCTATTCTTCAATTTTTATGGAATTTTTTATACATAAAAGATACATATTGAATTTTCATTTGCTGCATTTATAAGTTACTCATATATACTAGATTCATACTGGATTTATAAGTCATAAAATCATACAAGATTGATAAGTTAATTTGTGAATGGTCGTATAGATAAGTTAAATTTTTATCATAAATTTTAAATCTGAAATTTCAAATAAATATATTATGAATTAGGAAGTTTATTCACTGGTTGAAACATCAACATGTGAAATTAAAAATACCTTCAGAAGAGAACAGAATTAATTAGTCAATTATTAGATACTGTTGCTTGGATAATGTCATAAATTTAAACCCTACTAAAGGATAATGAGTCAGCTTTATCCTTACTATTTTAGCTTTCAATTTAAACTCACTGTAGTTAACTCTTTGATCACGTATATGATTTTAGACTTTCAAACATGTGTATATATTTTTCTATTACCATTGTTCAACAATGTAACATTCTCCAACCCACCCCCCAAATTCTTCATTACTAATTTCAAACAAACAGTTAATTAAAAACATACAGGCAATGAAGTGTGCAAGATGTGATTCTAAAATTCATGGAACTTTCACCTAATAAACTATCTATCATTGAGCACCAGGAAACATTGCTCATACATTACTTTACAAGATTCTTGAATAAAGATCTTTTTATTTATACCTTACATTCTTCCCAGTAAGCCTAAAATCTAGTATTCAGCATTCTGATACATACATTTTAAAGAATATTCCTTTTAAAATAACAGAAAGCTGAAAGCACTGTTGCCACTCACAAATTATACTAATAAAATTAAAATTTATTTACGTAAAGCTAGCATGCTTATTTTAAACAAATAGTTAACAAGCACAAAATAACACCTTCCAATTATACATTATAATAAGAACATTATAATTATAATAAGTATATTGCCTAATATGTGGCAACATATATTTTAAAAAATGGCAAAAACTGAAACAACACATAATCTCAAGTCTATCTTTTACAAATCCAGTTGGTCAAGAGTCTTAAACTTGTCTATCTGATTTAGACATTTTTATTTAGACTTTGGGATATTTCCATTGTCAACTGAATAATTATAATCAATACATTTTTTCTGGTTTTATGATATCATTTAGTGAATGAAAACTTCAAAGGATACACACACAGAATTGAACAGAGTAATTTTAAATGTTTGTAATTTTACAAGTTGAATATGTCCACCCTTTCCAGGAATAAATTCAGTCATTCGTTCTAGTGACCAGTTGATTCTTTTACGATTGTCTGTTCCAATTAGCACTATTTACAGTTCTGGAATTTTTTATAAAACTATTTACATTGATCTTCTTAGAATTACAGAGCATAATCAGTAGTTGCCACTTCAAAACTACTAAGAACATTAAACACAACATAATACAAAGCACATCTAAACAGCAAAACTTGCTTGGAGATTTCTCAATACTCCGAACTCAACTCTGAACTACTCTGAGAACAGTTCCTAGTTCCTGGTTCTGCTGTATACTGAGCCTAGCTTGAATTTATGTAAGCTAGGTGCAAGTTATCATGAAGTGGTTGTGGCTAATGGCAATGCAAAGGCAAAATGCATGACAGAAGCTGAAAGACTGATGATAATGGAGAAGGGGGTGACCAATTGTCACGAGAGACGCGAAGGCATCAGAAGGCAATGGCAAGTCTAGTGCAGAGTTAAACACAGAGGAGTAAATATTGCAGGAAATTAATTAATAAAAAGTTCAGCGTCTACTGAAAAGTTTCAATTTTGCTCTGTGTATAGTACACAGACACATGATTATGTTGAGCCAATGAGAAACTGAGAGAAAATTTGCAAAGTCAAAACACAGTCTAAGTTAAAAACAGTAAAAATCACATCTAGAACATAGTAAACAGCCTCCTTAATGTAGTATTAAAGGTAGTTCATAATATAAAATAATAGTAAATAGATGCATAGTCATTTCAAAGTTCCAGTATCATTCTACGACAGGCATGCAGGTCACATGATGTTAGTGTTCGATAAGAAGCTGTTAAATTGTAAGCAGAGTCTTATGGCAGTTGTTTAAATAAAATGCGATATATGAATGTAAATAAAGGTGAATAAGCACAGAAAATAAAAGTGTGGGCTAAGATGCCAACAAGAAAACTATTTACATATATACATGTATAAGAAATCAATCAATCAATGATACTTAGGAGAGATTTGCAAGTCACATTATGAGTTGAAATTGAATTTTTCAACTGTGTTGCATATTAAAATAGAATTCAAACTGTTAGATATTGTAAAATTGAGCTTGTTGAATTATCTGTATTGTAACATTCGGTATTTAGTAACTTGTAAATGGCAACATTTAACATTTAGCAAGTTGTGAATGGCAACAGTTTAGATGTATGTAAAAACAAGATGCATGCTAGTATTGCAGTTCTGTATAATATTCAATATTCTAGGTTTATGAGTAAATAATTTAAACAGCTAAAAGTAAACCCTCTTTACTCTATATAGTGTCAAGAGTGTTTTACTTTCAAAATGCAAAGTTTAAACCACCACTGTCAATGGAATCTGAAAGCACTCTTTCTGGCAACCCATAGTTTGAGGGCTGCAGTGTTCAATGACATTTTATTTTAAAAATAATGCATTCCAATACGTATAAATTCTGTGGTTTTAAATATTATTTATGGCTGTTAAATATTGAAAACCAGTTTAATTTTGCATTTTCATTATAAATACTAATTTTATTATGATATTTTAAACAATTTTATGCTGTGAATGATGTAATTAATGATATCATTTTATTTAAAAAATTATGTTTTTTAATATCTATAAATTTTGCATTTTAATATGCATAAGTTTTGCTTTTTAAATACTTAAAAAACTATTAAACTGATTTTATTATTTATAATTATTCAAATAATTTTAATGCTGTGCATGATGCAATTAATATTAGCTGTGGAGTGCTGTGTCGTATGATGTGACCTGCTTATGATTGCTTTTAATTGGTTACTTTCTTGGCTACAGGATATTTGTGCATAGCCATGGTATTTAGAAATACTATTCTATTATCCGTGCATGCAGGTTTTACAGTTTGTTCTATTCTGGATTTTATTCGATATTTGGGTTGCAATGGCTTCTTCAATTTTACCCATGAATGTTGTCGTTATTGGCAAGTACCAACAATTATTGGTATCGGAATCAAATAATGAGACTTTATTATTCCGGCCAAATTGGCTTTTCAAATCGGAGATTCAAAACCATCAAGGTTTACAATTATCAAGAAGACTTTGAAGGCTACATAAGCCTGGTTATTCAAGACATAAATTGGGCTGATAGGCATATAGTTCAGGAAGGGGTGGTTAAAGGATCTTCAGAATCTTAGAAACAATACCTATTATTAGAAATACTTTTTTTTAATTTCATGATCCATTAATTTGGATATAAATTGTTTTAATCTAAAGTTTTTGTTTTTTTAAATTCTTTTATTCCCTTCCTTGCCTTTTCATTTCTCGAATTTTTTTCACTGAAATCTAAATTATGATTCTAATTTTTTTTATATGGTGGTACTTACCAATATATGCTTAAAATTTATTAGACACTTGACAAAAATGTAAGCACTTACTTTTATATTATTTTATATATGTATATTGCATTTTTTATTAAAAAAATTACGCATTATTTTCAACAGTTGCTGTGCTATTTTTTATTGCAAGAGATGTTTTATACTTAAGTAAATACATTATATAAAATTACTTTATTTTGAAGTGTTTCAATTCAAGTAATATTTTAATCTTATTAAACGTTTGTGTAATGTTTTAAAAGCAGAGTTTTTATTCTATTTCTTTGCTATAAAAGTACTACTTTACTTTAGTATTTTATAGCCATAGTAAATGTATTTATTTAAAATCGCCTGCAATCTTGAAAAACAACGTTTTCAACAAAAAATTAATACATTATTTTCAACAATATTGCATATTTTTAAAATTTTGAATATTTTGCTATGCTTAAATGGCATTTTTCAAGATGGCAGGCAATTGCAAAAACTGTGTCAACAAGTGCATCAAAAAAGATCCCTGCGGAATCTGCAGTCTTAAAATACATTAACTTCTTGTAGAAGAAGGTTAAGAAATTAAATTAAAAGAAGTTAAGACAAATTTTATGGAATACTGAATGCCTAAAAAATATTTATAAAAGACATTTATTCTTTACTAGAAATCAAACTGCACTTGAAACTATAGACCAGTATCTATCTGACCTTTGAAATAAAGCTAGAACATGTAAGTTTGCACAATTAATGGATAGTCTGATAAAGTATAAAATTGTTTGTGGTATTAAAGACAGTGTAATGAGAACAAGATTACAGCATGAAACAGAATTAATACTGGAAAAAGCTCCTGTATGTGTAGATCTGCAGAAATAAGTTTACATCAAATGAAAATAACAAAAGATGAAGATGCTGTTGTAAACATGGCATGAAAAAAATTATAAAAAACAAGGAACCAAAGTTTCTTTTAAATGTGGAACATCTTGTGACTATTGGAAAGTGTCCTGCATATGGAAAAGTCTGTTATAAATTTAAAAGGGCAAATCATTTTCTGAATCAATGTAAAGGCTATAAAATAAAAAATGAAGCTATTACAGCAAACAAAAATGAGAAACAAATTAAACTACTATATCATGACTCTGAGGAATAGTTATAATTTTGTGTAGTGCATTAAGCCTGAGTTTGGATATTAAAGAAGAGACATGGACTGTTGATGTTAAAGTAAATAAAAATAAACTTAATTTACAGTGACATACAATATTACAGTTAGATAAAGTTAGTGCACTTTTATTTCTAAAGGCAAGGGGAAAATGATGGACGTTCCCATACAGAAGCCCGAAATTAAAAGATTAGTTACATTCTCAGTTACATAAATGGATATGCACTGTAAGAAAAGTAGCACTTAACTGACAGTATGGAAGAAATAATTATATTGTAGAATTCCATGTTATAGACAAAGAATTACCTTCTATATTAGGATTAAAATCATGTCTGCAACTAGATTTGACACAAAACTTAATGCCTGCTTATACTGGAGAATACAAAGATTACTTAAAGGTTTACACTGTTTGAATGGAGAACACAAAAATCCAGTTAAAACATGAGACAATATCAGTCATCCATCTTCCAAAACAAAATACCCAGAGCTATATGAGATAAAGTGAGGAAAGAACTACAAGGAATGGAAATTTTAAATATGAGCATCAGTCAATAAATAATGAGTCAGTTAATATTGCACAAAAAGTATGGTATATAGAAAAGTGCAGATGGGTCAGAAATGAAGAGTCGAGTGTGGCCTAATGATTCATGCATGTTTCTCTCACCAGATGCTTTTACTTGTCCAGCAGGGAGTGTGAAAAGGACGATAACCAGGCACCAGCCATGCCCAGTCATTTCATTTTTGAAAAACGCGGAATGATGCAGAATGGAAGTATCCAAAGCAGAGCAACATGATGTTGTGTGTTTTTTGACAGTGAAAGGTGTAGGAGGGCATAAAATTCATAGACGAATGAAAAGGATCTATGGGGGAGTACTGCATGTCATGGGCAAGAGTTCAAGAGCACACAAGCGCTTTTGTGAAGGAGGCATATCGATCAGTGATGACTGCTGTGTGGAGCACCAAAGTATGTCACAGAAGAGTCACAAAGTATGCTGCAAAAGTGGATGTGCTCATAAAGAAAGACTGTCATCTAACAGTAGACAACATTTCTGTATCAGTGGGACTTAGCCATGGTACTGTGATGTATATTTTAAAATAACTGTAACTGCATTTATGTGATATATATTTGATATAACTAAAACCATGTTCATGCTCGGTCCGTCTACTGCCGTGATGTATGTGTTGCTGTGTAGGCTGAGTGTCATGTGAATCTTTTGAATAAATGCTTAATTTTATTTGAGCCATATTCATTACTTGAGATTACTATGAAAGTACTTAAGTAGAACATATTAACCTCTTCGTGACGGGCAAATCATATATGCATTTTGTTGCATATATGGCCTTATTTTTCTTTTAACCCTTTGCATCATCTCTCCTCCTTGGGATATTAACTTTCTTTTGAGACTTATTTTCAGGCATATGGCAATCTTGTTTCTGTTTCGTTTTCTATGCCACTTAATATGCACACACTCGCATTTTTCGTCTACTTAATATGCTACTATAAAGTGACGTTGCGTCATTCAGAGAGTGAATTCGTGCCGATAGCTGATTGGCTAGTCGAGCATGATGTCATCTCGACTACGTGCTTTAAATAGCTCGCACCGCACTGACTCGATCGCTTCTATTTCCTGACTGCATTGCTCCCAGTTGCTGCTGCTGCCAAGTCGATGAACGCCGTCCAGAGTTAGATGCCTCTCCTGGTTTAAGCTTCCGACGTTCGGTCCGTGGAATGCCGTCCAGCATGAGATGCCTCTCCTGGTTTAAGCTTCCAACGTCCGGCCCGTAGAACGCCGTCATGAGTGAGATATCTCTTCCAGTTTCAACTCTCAAGGTCCGGCCCGTGGAATGCTGTCATAAGTGAGATGCAGGAGTGAGACGCCGACTTTCGGCAATTCCGGTGTTCGATAAATGTGAGCAGCGATATCGGCACAAGTGTTTAGGTGCAGCGGTGTGAATCATCCTGTTCTTTTTGGGTGATGAAGATAACTACAGCCATGACATATTTTTCTCAATTTGAAAGTATATTGGGATATTTTTCTTTGCCAATAGCATGAGATTCCTTTCAGTCAAGTAAAGAGTGATTTATTACCTAGTGTAATTAAGTGATATGCTTGCTGAAAGTTAATGATGGCCAGTGTTTCCATGGAACAGGTAAAAATTCTAAATTAGCTAAATATATAATGTTATTTGAATGAAAAGCCCTTGGGGCATAATGAAGAATTAATTCTAGGCAAATGTTTGTGTTGAAATTCTGTTTTTAAATTCCTTGATAGATTTATTTATTGTACTTTTAGATCTTGTTAATAAATTTTGTTGAGTTTCAATTTTTTTTTGCTTTCAATGTCTGCACATAACATAATACTAGGGTGCTTTTACTGCAAACAATTAATTCTGCTGAATGTTGTAAATTTCAAACTTCACATTTGCCAGCACATTTCGCACGGACGCACGTGAGGCCCGGGCGGTTCACCCGTGCACTCCTGGAGAACTGGCCTAGTGAATGGGCAGTGCAGATATGCATTATAAGCTGAAACAATTTTTAATAGCCACTAGATGGCACTCTGTATCCATTACATTTAAACTGAACATAGTTTTAGTATTCTGACCTTCAGATTGTTTATATTCTGGCTGTTTTATGTATTTTGCTTGTCAGCTGTGACTGGGGAGGGGCAAATCGTAATGTAAACAAACGGAGCTGGGCTCTTTAACTTTCCACGTGATATAAGCATTCTCGCTTCTGATAGCTCTCTGAACACTTTTTTTTTGTTTGTTTTCGTTACTATGTGGGTTCTTTTAGGGTTTCAGCATCAGTTTTGTTACAGTTTGTATTGCTTTCGGATATATTTTGCACACTTCTCTTGTTATTTCGGAAAGCCTTGACTCTAGATTATTATGGCGAGGAAGCGTTATTTATCAGAGGATGAATATACTCGTATGGTAAATGAACCAACTAGCAATATAGATGAAAGTGATGATTCATTTGCTTAAGAGTTAGAAAGTGACATTTCTAACGATTCTGACACGGACTTTTAGTCAGAGACTGAGCTGGCTGAATGCCTGCCTTCCACATGCCGTAAAAGTTCGACTGAAGATACTTCATCTTGGACTCGAGAGCTTGAGGAATTGCATCCTCATACATTTACTGGAATACCGGGAACAAATTCTGTAGATCATGCAGAAAAAGAAATTGATTTCTTCAATATTTTCTTTGATAATGATCTTTTAAATTTGATTGTTGAAGAAACAAACAGTTTTGCAGAAAGCGCTCAAAGAAGTGTCCCATCAACTTCTAAATCAGCCAGATTTTCAAATCTAAGTATTGAAAACATAAAAGTGTTTTTTGCAATGATAATACTGA
Organism: Stegodyphus mimosarum; assembly: GCA_000611955.2. Taxonomy (NCBI): domain Eukaryota; kingdom Metazoa; phylum Arthropoda; class Arachnida; order Araneae; family Eresidae; genus Stegodyphus; species Stegodyphus mimosarum. The sequence continues at coordinate 138,836 of KK117368.1, forward strand.
TGGGCATTATCAAGAAGCCTAATTTGAAAATGTATTTTACTACAAATGAGATATTTGCTACTCCGTGTTTCAACAAAGTTATGCCTAGAGATGTTTTTCTCAACATTTTAAAATTTTTGCATTTCACCTCAAACAAGGATGTTAAAAAGTTGGAAAAACTCGGATTAATTGTTGAAAACCTGAAAAATAAGTTTAAAAGAACCTACACACCCGAGGAAAATATTTGTATTGAAGAATCGCTTTTTGCTTGGAAAAGACGCCTTGGCTTTCGTCAATATGTTCCATCGAAAAGATCGCGCTACGGCATAAAAATATAAATTATGCGAATCAGTATCCGGTTGTGTGTGGAACTTTCTAATTTATTGCGGTAAAGACACAGAAATGTTAAGCAGCGAGGGCTCTTATGGAGAAAAGAGTAGTAAAAACATTGATGAACGACTTATTTCAGAAAGGGTATAACTTATACTTGAAACGCTTTTTCAATTCCCCATCTCTTGCAGAATATATGCATTCTGAAAAAACTAATATTTGCGGAACAGTAGTAAAAACAAGAAAGAGAATGCCCAAAGACTTTCCAGAAAGAAAATTAAAAAGGGATGAAATGGATGTGATGCAACTTGGCAACGTGAACGTCATTGCATTCAAAGAAAAAAAGAAAGACGTTTTTATGCTAACAAGCATACATGAGCCAGAAATGGCTAAATCTGGCAGAAAAGATAGAGTTACTGGAGAAGACATTTTAAAACCTAGGTGTGTTATTGATTATAAGAAAAAATTGGGTGGTGTAGACATTGGAGACGGAGTTATGACACACTATTCAAGTTTTAGAAAATCGGTGAAATGGTACAAAAAATTATTCTTTGGGCTTATGGATATAACCATATTGAATTCCCACATTCTGTATGACAAAAAAACACGGCACTATAACGCCGCTTCCCCAATTTAAGATGAAATTAATTGAGCAAATTTTAGAGAACTATGAAAATTATAGAGAGGAAAAGCAGTTTACAGTAAGATGTACCAGCGGCTATCCGATTATCTGGTAGGCATTTTCCTACACTTAATCTGAACAAAAAGGGAGAAAAAAGCCGCAGAAAGTGCATTGTTTGTTCACAAACTGTGCTGAAAGAAAGGAAAACACAACAAACATTTTATGCTTTCAAATCATGCAATGTAGGACTTTGCGTTTCTCCCTGCTTTGAGATTTTCCACACTCAGTCTTCATTTTAAATTTTATTATTTCTTTTTGTAAATAGCCCTTGTCGTATATTTTTTATTAATGTGAAAGTATATTAATGTGTTTTGTCAATTAAAATTTTGGAATAATTGGAATAGCAATTTCAAAAATTATTTCTCATGGTAAGCAAACTGTTTTTTATATATTTTCTTATAAATTGAAGGAAAAACATTATTAAAGTCTAGTTTTAATGCTATAAGACAGATTACGTAATAATCTAAAATACTACCAAAAATTACAGTGGTAGGACTTAAACTTAATTATTTGCGATTTTCTTCCTAAACTTTGGCCTAGTGGAGCAAAATCCCCGTACTGTAGCATAATTCCTTTCACTTCCGCTTCGTCCTGAGCGCGCATCTTAAACAAAGGCACCCCGCCGTGAAAAGGTTAAGCAAGAAGTTACAGGTACGGTTCAAGGAATCATCAAGGTCAGGTTGAAGTTCCGTAAAGTGTGAGCACAAGGGGTTCTGCATCATTTGACACTGGAATGCGCAAAGGGTTCCGCATCATTTGACACTGGAACAAGAGGGATGTCACATGGCCATGTCTCTGCAAGCACTGCAGCATTACAATGACGATGGGGATGAATTTCTTTCAGAAGGTTGTTACCAGTGATGAAAATTAGTGCCACTACTTTCAGCCTAAGTCAAAACGTCAGAGTCTTCAATGGAAGCGCGCAGATTCCCCTCCACCAAAAACATTCCAGACCCTCCCCACTAGTGCTGGCGAGGTACTGCTTTGGTTCTTCTTTGATCGTAAGGGACTGCTCCTCGTCAATTTCCTGGAGCATGGAGCTACAGTCAATGCTCAGTGGTATTGTGAATCCTTATTGAAGTTCAGGAATGAAATCAAGTTCAAATGTCCCATTAAACTTTCTCGTGGCGTCATCCTGTTGCACAACAATGCTAGACCACACATAGCCAACTCAACAAAGGAATGTCTGCAGAAGTTCAAATGAGAAGTCCTGAGCCACTCCCTCTATAGTCCAGATCTGTCCACATGTAACTTCCACATCTTTGGTGAACTAAAAAAAAAAAAGCACTGCGGGAACACCAATTTCAAATGGATGATGAAGTCAAGGAGTGCGTGCGCAACTGGTTCAAACAGCAACCAAAAGATTTCTACAAGCATGACATTATGCAACTGGTATCTCAATGTGTTAAATGTCTACAGACAATTCTTTTGAGTTTTACTAAATAATTACTGTGAAATTGCCTCTGACTCGTTATTTATTGACTGCTCCTAATATCATTGAGAAAGTAACAGAACTAACTGAAAGAGTAAATTCAATGGTTACTGTTGTCAAACCTAACAAAATAAGAATATGTTTAGATCCAACAGATTTAAACAAAGTTATATATTATTCTATGTTAACTATAGATTAAGCTGTCACTAGAATGGCAAAAGCAAAAATATTCTCTGTTTTAGATACTAATAGTGCTTTCTGCAAATCCAACTTGCCAAAGAAAATAGTAATTTGTGTACATTCAATACATATTTTGGCAGATACAAATTTAAAAGATTACTAGTTGGCATATGTTTGGTATCAGCAATTTGTCAAAAAATATTAAAACAAATAACAGAAAGTCTAGAAAAAGTTGAATGCATTACAGATGATACCTTAATGGGGAGTTCTAATGAAAAGGAACATGACCTGTGATTAAAAGAGTATTCCAGACAGGATGAGAAAATAATCTGAAGTTCAATGGGATAAGTGCAAAATAAAAGTTAATTGAGTGAATATATAGGGCACGAGTTATGTGAAGATCGGTCAAAACCTGACCTCCTTACAATTGGGTAAGTGTAAAATAAAAGTTAATCATGTGAATATATAGGCCACAAGTTACGTGAAGATGGGTCAAAATCTGACCTCTCTAAAGAGGAAGCTATTTATAAAATACCAGAAGCTACAGACAATAACAATAATTAACAATAGAAAATGATTTTTTTTCAAAGAAGGAAGAGCAACTCTTCCTTTATCTATGGAAAAGAAATGTTAAATTTAACACACGAAGATCATTCTGATATAGAAAAATATTAAAAAAAAAAAAAAAAAAAAGACTGAGAGATGTTTTACTTTGGTTACTTATGAATGAACAAGCAAACAGATGACAAAATTTCAAAATGTTATTTATGTAATGAATATTAGAACAGAAACATAAAGAAACATACGATACTATATGATGTTCCTAATTTACCTTGGCATACAGTTGGAACAGATTTATTTGAGATTAACGAAGATACATACTTGTTAATTGTAGATTATTATCCCAGCACTTTTAAAATCTACAAATTACCAAATACTCAAAGTCAGACAATGACAAATTATACAAAATCTCAATTTCCACGATATGGCATACCATGACATCTGATAAAGGGGACCTCAATTTGCAAGTAAAGAAGCAGTGGAATTTGCCAAGAAATAACAATTTAAACATATAACAAGCAGTCCATATAATGTACAGTCGAATGGATTAACACAGCATTCAGTACAAACAACGAAGAAACTATTAAAGACAGTTCAAGCAGATCATGCTAATCCTTACTTAGTATTGTTCACTCAAAGGAACACTCCAAATAATAAGAAGTTATAATCACCATCTCAATGATTTATCAGAAGAAGAAGAACAATTCTTCCTACATCAGAATTGAAATCTCAAGTTGTGGAACATATAAGAGGGGAAAAAAACCCAAAACAGAAGTCATATTATAATTGTTGTACAAAAACATTACTAACATTATGCAAAGGAGATTATGTTAGGCTATATCAAGATAATCACTAGGAACTAGCAGTTGTAGTATATAAGGCACCTAGATCATATATACTAACATCAAAAGGAGCAGTATTTAGAAGAAATAGAAAAGACATTAGAGACACGAAAGAAAATAACTCAGTTTGTGAAAAAAGTGCAAGAGGAACAGTACAAGGAGCTACCACATGGAAAATGGATGTAAACAATTATGATTCTAATTCTTTTCAAGTTCAGGATTTAGTAGATTAATTACCAAACTCTACTAACTCAGTAACAAAGGACAACAAGCAAAGAACTAGAAGTGGAAGAGTGATCTGAAAGCTGGGCAGGTATTTAGATTAAATTTTTGAACTTTTCAAGAAAAAGTAACATTTAGTATTTAGCAACTTGCAAATGGCAATTTTTAACATAAAGTGTTTAGTAAGTTTCGAATAGCAACAGTTCAGATGTATGTAAAAACAGAAGTAAGTTAGCATTGCAGTTATGTACAATATTTAATATTCTATGCTTATAAATAAATAATTTAGACAATTAAAAGTGCATCTTCTTTATTTTGTATGCACCAATTTCAACCCTACTTTTTTTAATTCAAAAGAGGTGTGTTCTCCCTATAGTACTTTCTTCATTTTGCAGAGATAATTATCTCCAAATCTTAAAATCCCACCCATAAAATTAACTGTTTATGAGTATTTAGAGAAGTATAAATAGAACCTATTACAGTGGATAACATTTTCAATGTTAACAAAAGATTTTGTAGATTTTCACTTCCTCTTTCGCTTTTTCATTAATGTCTTGAATCAACATGCTTCCACAGTTCCAAAATAAGTAGATTCAATCAACTATTCTGAGCCCTCCACCATTTGAGAAACAAAAGCTGTGTACTGATTCTATTCAAAAGAAATTAGTTTTCTTATCTCTTGCAATAGATTTGGACAAATACAATTCTCTTCTCTAACTATCCATGCAAGTACAGTATTTGAATCGTTGTAACAGTAACATTTTACATACTTCCTATTTAATGTTTTTTTCCACCTCTTAAAGGAGCTAAACTGGATTTAGCAGCAAGCAGTGAGAGTTTAACCAAACTTGTAATCTCTAAAATAACTACATCAGCATAGACATATTTGCTAGCACCACAGAAAGTGTAAATTGTGCAGTTCTTCAAATTTTCTGCTACAACATGAATCCATCTGGAAATATGAATTTCTTCAAGAATTTTTAATTCTTGGCACCACTGCAAGAACTCTTTCCTCAGATTATTAATTATTTCTGTCTCCAGTTTCCAATCTATGTTTCAAGCATTATCTTGAAGCAAAGCATAACTGAAGTAGTATATTCAATTGGATCAAGAACTTTATGGACTACTGACAGTACAACTCACTTGGTTACCCTGTCAAGTTTTAATTCTTTCATTCAACTCATATTAACCTTTAGAGAATCCAATCAACGATTATACAACAGGCTTAGGACAGGTGTTCCCTAACAATATTCAATTTCATCTCCTCTTGCATATTCTCATTGTCTGAGATTAAAACCACCCTTTTATACTGGCAGACTAGATTTTGTAATAAATTTTTTTAAATCAGTGTACTGTCAACTCTAGCTACAACAGTGTCAACACAGAAACTTTGTTGCAGTGTTTTCTTGAACTTAGGATCAAAATCTTGTTTCAATATGATAATCTGAAACAGAGAAAAGAAAAGGGTTGCTTTTAACTTTATAACTTTTAACTTAAGTTTATAAACAGCTCTTGTATGGTGAAACAATTTAATTACGTCTCTTCTCAATTCTTCAACCAACACAAAAATTCTGTGTTCTTTTTGCAAACATTTATTCACAAAAGGGATTGTCTAATAACTACTGTGATGCCAAACATTAATTTTCTAAACGACAATAGAATGTGTGGAATTAAATCAACAAGATCTGGCTCACAATGCAAGCACTGGTTCAAGGAAGAATGTTTTTGCAACTTTGATGAGGCATCAAATACTGGTTAAATGGGAAGTGAATTACTTTTTTCTGATGACAGATTGATGGCATAAGTAGTTGCCATAGTCATCCTACGGCAAATAAATTTTGTAACAATTATCTTGATTAAATTTCATTATTTCTGGGACATGTTCTTCAGTTTGTAGGTCTATTTCCAGTTTTGATTTTTTCTACATGGAAGCCTTAATTCTAATGATATTTAAACTCCAAAGATCAGCACTTTCCTTCACAAATAGTGATGTTACATTGCAAAATTTTCTTTTATAGCATTCACTTATGGGACTTTACCCATTAATGTCCATCTTAGATGGGTTTTGACTGCAATTAAATTTAAGGTACCTTTATCCCATCAAAAGCCTACCAATAACATCTATTCCAACAAGAACTTGAAGAGGTTCATAAAAGAGATTAGTATCAGTTAGAATAATATCCACATTTTTCAGTTCCTCCATCCAACGGTCTTTACTTATTGGCAATGCAGTTTCACATAAAATAATTTAAAACTTAAAACCGAAAGCAAAATTCCAATTTAGTTTTTTTAACTTTATTTCATAACACTTATGCTTATTTTCCTTAGTATAAACACTGCTACACAAAGAGTATCTCAGCATTTTTTGACAGCTTATAGGAAATTTAATTTCTTCTGCAACATCCCTCAATGTATGCTCTTTGTGAGCCAGTATCACATAGCACACAAACTATTCTCTTAATCACCAGAGATTTTGCTTTAAAAGTCTGAAAAATTACCTTTAGATTTGAACATGTACTTAATAAATTAACACCTTTTCTAATAGAAATTTTTTCTTCCTTCTTTTGAGTCGGTTTGTTGCAAGTCTGCAGTTGATCACTCATTAATTTCTTGACCTTGACAGACCACATTAATTTCTTACTAATTTGCAATTAAGGTTTCTAGATACTTTTGAATACATCATGCATATGACAAAACATCTCTAAGAAAAAAAAAATTTTTGCTATACTGGATAGTGCAAATTATTTTTTATTGCAATAAACTTGTATGATTCAGAAATATATAAGTGCAAGACAAATTTATTACAATAATCTTATATGATTCAGAAATATATAAGTGCAAGACAAATTTATTAAAATAAACTTGTATGATTCAGAAATATATAAGTGCAAAGCAAAGTACCATCAAATTTGATAAAAGCACAAATTCTGTTTAAGAAAAATGCTTTGATTGTAAATTTCAATATTTAAAATACAATGAAGAATGAAATTCATACATATAAATAATGTAACTTACGCTTCACGGTAATAAATTACATATCCCAGCAGAGATCTCTCATCATCTAAATATTTGTTAAAACTATCCCACTTGATCTTGACCATAGAAGGAGTTAAACTGTATACTGTAACATTCATATTTATAACATCACCTTGGAAAAACAAAAATTATTAATTGAAATTAAAAGCAAAAGAAAAAAATTAGTATAAGAAAAGAGATAAATAAACCTTTTACAAGCAAAAATTATAAACACTGCTTTGTTCAATTAACTGATTTTAATATTATTTTTAAAAACAGTAAAGTCACTCCAATACAATATAAAATAAAGAAATTCAACACAAAATAATTTTCGGCATTATCACATTACCTGCCCAAAATGTGATAATGCACTATTAGAGGGGGCTTCCAGTCCTGGAAGATTCTTGGTCTCCCTTACATGGTTTATTAGCACCCCAGCCACCAGAGGTGATCCAAAGGGGTGCCACTCCAGAGGATTTATCACTATACATGCTTAAAATAAATCTCAAATACCCAAATGTGACAAGAATAACTGGATAAAAGCACTAGATCGCCGAAGTAAGCAATTGAGAATGAAAATGTATTTTATCTGGCAACCCAATAAAAGCATACCATTTAGAAGTTCAAGGGTTATGTTTATGGTTTCTGCTTGTTATTGTTATTATTATTATTATTATTATTATTATTATTTGTAATGAATTGTGATGCATCTGTGGAGTTGGTCTACTAATGAAAGTGTTGCATTTTTTCAGAAATATTTCCTTACTAGTAGCAGAATGTAGAAATCCACATCCCATGAAGTTGTATTTAACAAATGATCAAACCACCTGAATTATCTTGGAGAATTCATTGGGAGAAAATGTCTAGAAGGAAAGCAAAAAAGACTGTTTTAAAGAGATTTCAAAGCAGACAGCTGAACACTAGCCACTGGCAGTTAAAATGTAAATAGTGTACGAATGATTTTCATTACTATTGTTAAAGCAATAAAATGCATAGCAAATAATGCATTTAATGATACATTATTACAGAAAACTTGAAACTCAGAAGTAGTTAATGAACTGTTCTTAGGTGATTGTGATAATTGTTTTTCCAAATAAATGAAACTGTCTGATTTTTTTAAAGTTAAATCAGGTCAATGTGTACATGGTGAGCAGTGCCAGTTTGCTCTGCAATTCTCTGCTGTTAAGTTAAAACAGATCGCCATGTACATGGACAGAAAAACAGGAATACTGAAAGTTAATGTTTTATTATAGCATTTTTAATTGAGTTAATTTGTTAGTGCTTTATGAAATTTTGAGCATTTCATTATGATTGTTTGAATTATTAATTTTTACCATTTCATCATGTATGTAGCTTGCATTTTTAATCTCGCTAATTCGTTGTTGTTTTATGCAAATTTCAGAGAGCAACCATTTTTTAAAATGGCTGCTGTTTTCCATATGTTAGGTTGATGAAAAATTAGTCCGTAACAGCTGGTGAGACTTTGGAACAGCTGAGCAAATAATATGATAGTACATAATTTTCTATAAAGCTATTTTAAGAAAAAGTACATTTTCTTTTTCATTAATCTTTTATATGGTTCATCTTTAGTAAATTTACTGCATGTTTGGATTAAATCTTAAAATAAATTCACGACTCACTTGCATTCATATGACTTTACGAAAAATTGCACACATATCTATTTGTAACAATAATATACGAAAACTATTTAGAAAGTAAGGTATAACAAAAGCTTTATAGATGTAATAAACTTCTTGTTATTCAGAAATTTTGCCTAGTGAGAAGCATATCACCACAGCATTCAAACACTGCTGATAGATGGCACAGGTAAAATGGCACAGATGTGTTACATCGTTGCAGCAGATTATCAATTGTAAAATGGCTAGACTAAAGGAAATGTGGTTGAATGCTGAAGTCCAAAGTGTGATAAGATTTCTAAATATGAAGCAAACATCATCAGCAGAAATTTGTTGTCTTTTTTAAATGGCTGGTGCTCATGCCCTGACCTATGAACCAGTTTGGTTTTGATACACCAAGTCGGAAATAGGTAGGACAGATGAGCATCAATTTGATTTCCAAGCATGTCCACCACAGATGGTAGCTCATGATTAAAGATGATTGTTAACAATATTGCTAAACAGCTCAACTTTTCAGTGAAATATGTGCTCAACATCATTCATAAGGAACCAAGCTACTAGGACATGTGTTCATGCTAGCTGCCTACAGAATTTACAGATGACCACAAAATCACAAGGATGGGATTGTCTTTCATGCACTTGATGCAGTTTAATAAGGGCATTGTTCCATTCTCCATCACATTATGCAGTACAATCACATTAATGTGACCACTGCCTACTTTTGGCACCGACCTGAAATAACCAATCGCAGAGGACATGTGGCAATACTAGTAGCGGAGGGTATATAAAGAGTGTCACAGCAAAGCGGAAAACATTGCAGTCACTGGCATAATGCACAAATGGAGTGATTTATCTAATGTCCGAAAGGACACAATCATTGGCCTCAGGGCGAAAGGTGGAAGCATTTCCAAAATGGCGAATTCTGTACACTGTTTGCATGCCACTGTGGTAAAAGTATACCGTGCATGGCAAAAAGGCACTATCCAAAATCAACAGTGCCAAATGTGGTGTACTGTGGGCCATAGAAGGCAGGTGAATAACAGCTGTGGAGATGCATTTGGGTGAAAAGATGTGGAACTGTTGAGCAACTGACCACCCACCAACTAAGGGCTACCAACAGTGTGTCCTCAACAACAGTTAAGCAAATGTTCGTATGGGTCTCCACAGCATATGCCTGGTTAATGCACCTATGCTGGCTGCTGTTTATCACAGCAGAAGGCTGGAATTTGCATGCCAGTACTGCAAATGGATATCCAGTCACACTTTATGCACAATAGATAGAAGGATATTGGTGTAAATAGCATGAAACATCTGAAACAAACACTCAGCAACAACTGCCAAAAGAGTCCAAGTTGAAGAAGGAAACATTATAGTCTGGGAAATGTTTTTGTAGCACTCCCTCAGTCCACTCTTCATTGTGGAAAGCACAAGGAATCAACAGAACTATGCATCTGTCTTTGTGGACCATGTTCATCATTACATGCACATTGCTTTTCCTCAGCACAATGGCATCTACTAGCAAGACAATGTGACATTCAACTCGATCGTGCTGTTCGTACCATGAACCCTTAACTGCATAACATAGTACAGCTAGCCATGGTACTGGAATTGGCATGGCTATAGATCTTTGTTAGTACCTTCCAGAAAATCACTGATTCTCTTCCTGCATATCTTGCAGCAGTCTGCGCTTTGAAAGGTGGTTATTCTGGCTTTTTACAAGTAGACACATTAATGTGGCTGGACTGACGGTGTATTAT
>KK117368.1:156488-195447 GCA_000611955.2 Stegodyphus mimosarum
AAAAAAAAAAAAAAAAACAGAACATAATATATAGATAGGTCAATGGGGTAAGGTTTGAATACAGATTTAAAATTTACATCATGTTAATTCTATAATTTTATTCATATTTTTCTGCTTTTGAGACAGGATTAAAAAATGTACATATGTATGCATGAATGTATCATGCATGTGTGTGTGTATATATATATATATATATATGCATACATGAACACATCCATCCATACATGCATTTCTGAATCCGACCCTGATTATAGAAGAGTACCATTTTATTTCTACATTTTAGGACTTTACTTGTTCTTTCAATTGAATCCAGACTTTAGATTTATGCCATGAAACAATATAGGTTCAAGAATATTAACAGCATTTTAATAAGAACATAAAATTACTGGATGAATCTAGGCCACAATGTATTTGCACAGATAAACTGATACTTGGGCAAAATAAAACAGTTCACTCTGAGCAGAAATAGTGATAACAAATGAAATTTTGTATAACTTTACCATAAAATAGATTTCTTAGAAATTTATGTTATTTTATTATATAACTTCTTTAAATTAATTTCCTATTATTATTAAGATATTGATTGTTACATTAAAACTTGTGTTGAGTCATCCCCAAATGCTAAAACTGAATTCAATGGGATTACAATTCTATTCCTTTTTTAATATCTATAGTATAATGATAAATGCAACTAAAAAAACTCACTGCTATTTAAAAAAAAAATCACAATTTTTATAGTTTCTAAAACAAAGAAAACTATATATGACCTCTCCAAACTGTAACTGTCTCTTATAATACTTTATAAACTTGACAAAAATATCAAGAGCAACAACAGAATTTGTGTAGATATCTGATAAAAAATGTTATAATGTTAAAAAACCATATTTTAATACAAAAGGACTATAGTAAAAATTTAAAAATATGGGAAGGAAAATATTTAAAATTCATGAAAATTTACAAAATCTCAGAAAATTCTTTAAAATTTGCAAAAGTAATTGCTGAAACACACAGTGCTTTAAAATTACTGTCCTATTTATCACTTACTTATAGAGATGTGTATTAATGGTCTTGGACACCCAACAGCTGTTAAAAAACAGGGAAATTTAGCTGAGACACACATTTAGCCCACACAGACGCGTAGCCAACAGGACATTTATGTGACAAGAAATTTAGTCGACAAGACATTTAGTAAAAACATGCTCAACTGACAATAAGCTTAGCTGACAATGTGTACATTTAAACAAAACATGTGACAATGTTTCAGTAAAATTAGTGTACATTTAGCCAACAATAACTATTTAATATTTCTATAAATTACAAAATTGCTCAGATCCTCCATAAGTTCAACTTTCAAATCATTTTCTCATCCATCAGCAAAATTCAGTAATTGATCCCACCTCACCTATGATTTTAATTCTTGTGAAATTTTAGCATAACATGTCAAATGTGGGTAACCAGATAAAATCCCACCAGACGAAAGCGTGCATGATAAAAGTTCCTTTCAACTACAAAAAAATTACCACTGTGATGTTGGTTCACATAACAAATATCCATATGGATGAAATATGGATGAAAGTGCACATGGCACAAACAGATAAAGAAAGGCCAATACTGATAAAAGCCAACACTGATATACGCCCACAGAGACATAATTATATTGTGTGTTTCGTAGAACATACTTTTTTCATTATTTTCAGTTTATTCATGAAAAAAAAAATAAAAAATAAAGTACTTCAATTACATCAATGACCAATGATTAAATAAAATAAATTAAAATAGCAGGAAATTTATTTTGGGCCCTGGATGAATTTAACTCTTGTGAATGTGTGGATGTATGTTTCCTTATTTTAAAAATTGCCCTTAAGGTATGCTAATTTAAAAGGGAAAATATTTTCATGACTAGTTAGTTTTCTTACAGAAATTCAGTTTCTTTCATATTATTTATGCATAAACTATGAAAACACACACTCTTTGCCCACTAAATAAGAAACAAAAACAAGCTGTTTTAGGATTTTAATCAGTCAGATATGCTTACTTTTCCTCATTACCTAAATGCAAATAATTTAATTGCTAGTTCTAGATTGAGCTAGATAGAATGAATTTAATTAATACTTTGTAACATATTTGAAATGAATATACTAGTACTTATGAAAGTCTGATAATTAAATAACATATACAAGCAATAATCTAACCAAAGATTTAAACGTAGTATCATAATTCAAGATATTTATAGCTGATATGTCTGAACTGTAAATTCTAATAAACAATAAGTATATATAAACTTTTGCTATAAAAGATGCAAAATGGTCTACTGAATTGCACAGATCATATAAATAAATAAAATACAACAAGAATAATTATTCAGATAAAAGAGATGTGTTTTATGGATTTCACTGACATAGCTTGGTACTAATAAATGAAAAATATTTTAGAGAGAGGGATAAGCCAATAAATAATTTTCTTGTTAATTAAAAAATTTCTTGAGAATAATTTATTAAAAACTTCTTCAGAACTCTTTGGATATGACGAAAAAATAATCTAAGCAGCATATATATAATTTGAGGTTAAAAAAAGTTGTAGAAAAAAGGAAAACACATAAATAAATCAAGAGGGAATATTCTAAGATAAAAATTTAAAGATAATTTTTGGTAGCACTAATAGCCTTTTGTTTCTCAACTTTAATATTCTTTTTAAAAATATCCAATCTTAAATGAAAGCTATTCATAAGCTTATCTATTGCTCATAATAAATACACATACCTGGTGATTTCACATAACAACTTATAGTACCAAATGTTAAATTAATATAATAATTTTTTAATTGGTGGTTAAAAAGTACATTTGTTTTCTCTTAAAGAACATTTTTTTTTATTCTAATTTCACAACTCTATAACTTTTAATCTTACTCAGATAACAATCTTTTTAGAATATTAAACTCTTGTCAAATTTTAAGATTTCATTTAACTGTGACTATTTTTTATACATTAAATTCTTTTCAAATGACATATATGCTTTCCTTTTGAAAACCTGATGTAGAAGGCTATTTTATAAACATACTGTTTGGCTAAATAAGTTAATTAAATTTCTTGGAAAGTTAAGTATGTGATTTATATAATTTTCAAATATAGTCAAAAACCCTAATATGCATTAGAATTGTGAATATTTTATTACACTATTTGTTTTTCTTTAAAAAATATTACAGTTGCCAGCTACTACTATATGTATATATGTGTATAATTCAAATTTGAAAACGAAAAAGAATTAAACTTTTAAAAGGTATATTAGGAGAAAAATGCAAGTATAAGTTATAAAGACAAAGTGTACTTAGACTAAACTTCTGAATCAGTTACAGTTACTGTATTTTCACAATGCATAACGTGCACCAAATTAAGGTTCCTTCTCTACCTAATTTTAAAATCTACATGCTATATAGTATTAAATGAAGACCCATATATGATACTTGTCCATATACCTTCTCATTGTGTGGCCTAGAAACAGCCTTTTGACAGATAATATGGGCAAATTATATTAAAACATTATAGCATAGATTTATCTAAATGTATGTATAGTTGGATAAATGTGTTGTAAATTAAACATGTTATTGGTTAAATGTCTTATCAGCTAAATAATTTGTACATGTTGCTAGCTATATATCTTGTCAACTAAACGTCCATTCTGGCTAAATAATCATGTGTTGGCTAAGTGCTGGTTAAATGTTCATGTTGGCCAAATGTTCTGCCAGCTAAATGATACAGACCCATCTTTTAATATGGAAAACAAACGTAAACCTCACGGAGAGGTCAAAGGGAATTTTAGGACTGAATTTCAAGGAAAATTCTACACTTCTTTCAGTTGAATGTTGAGATGCTTTTACATTGTTTTATTTATTCTGATTTCTCTGTACATATATTTGCTTGGATCAAACACCGTAATTAATTTTCACCCACTTCTACCCAACTGATTTTCTTTGCACATACTGTTGATAAAATTTATTTTACTAACAGAAACACTACAGTTCTGAAACTTTTGACAAAAATAGTCATATAGCTCTTTTCAATATGACACAGAACAGTCAGTAGTTACCACAGCTCTGAACTAAACTGAAAACTGTTTAGTTCAGAGTTCAGCTATTTAGTTAGATAAGTGGAAGACTGTTGTCTGCCTGGTTTTGGCAACCAAACCAAATTATACATATGCTCTATCAAATATGGCTGCGAATATCGCAGGGTTACATGTCTGCTTGGTTAAATAACGCCATATAAGCCATTCACATATATAAGTTGTTCTCTGGGAGGAAAACATACACAAGAAAGAAAAAAAAATTATATAAAAATATAATAAATAAATAAAAAAAATCTGAAAAGTTTCAGATTTTAGATTATGGCCAAAGGGGAGTTTTTTAACACTTTGTATGTTACCTTTATTTATTAAATATCATGTTCTTCGCATTTAAACCATAAAATTCAGTTTATCAGCAGTATTGCAAAACAATTTTAAATTGAGCATATCTTTAGAATTTCTGATACAGTCTCATGCTCTGGAGATAAAAATGTTTCTTTTCCTTTACAACGTTGCCATTGCTTGCTTTGAAATCCTTGAGTTTGTTAATCAGAAATTTGTTAAAAGTTTTACAAAATATGAAATCGTTAATAAAACAAATTTCAAATTTGGGCTTCCAGATGCCCATATTCACAGTAGGATTACATCACTCAAAATTCTATGGCTCTAGGTACTGTCGTTTTATCACAATGTGAGAAACATGCATACATTTATGCACATTCTTCATTATTTAATTTCTTTAAATATAATACAGGTCTGGGTGACAACAGTTTGAAAAGTGAACCGACATTTAATGTTTCCGATGCAGAATGCTGAAACAAAAACAATAGTCCTTCAGGGACAAAGCCCCTCTGGACTAATAAAATAATAAAAAGAGTTTATGTATATAAACAAATAACAGTTCATCAGCTAGTGTAAATCAATAGTTACACCTCTAACTACTGAGAAAGTTAAACACACTGCAAAGCGCATCTAAAATGCAAAAGTTCGCAATACTCACAGTACTCTGAAGTCAACTCTGAACTAAAAACAGAGAGCTGATGCTTTCTTCAGTCTAATATAGTTTCGGTCTGGCCACCAAGAAATCTCTAGGATCTTACATTTCTCAAAATTACTTGAAGGCATTTATGGTCAAAGTTACATATAAGGA
Organism: Stegodyphus mimosarum; assembly: GCA_000611955.2. Classification (NCBI taxonomy): domain Eukaryota; kingdom Metazoa; phylum Arthropoda; class Arachnida; order Araneae; family Eresidae; genus Stegodyphus; species Stegodyphus mimosarum. The sequence goes on from KK117368.1 coordinate 161,697, forward strand.
CGGGATATAATTACAGTTACATATACGCTGATGAGCCAAAACATTATGACCATCTCTACATTTTCAGTGAACTCATCTGGATGACATGAAAAGGTGACATGATAAGGTGAGAACTGTATTTAACTGCTACTGCAGAAGGTAAGGAATCATTTTTGCATTTACTTCTCCGAGTGATGGGAAAGGCTGCTGATCTAAGCAAATCTGGCAGAGAATAGATTATAATAGCGTGAATACTTGGAACGAGTATCTCCGAAACTGCACAACTGATAGGTTGCTTATGATCTGCCGTTATTAGTATTTATGCAAAGTGGATAAATGATGGTGAAACCAGCAGTAGAGGCCAAGGTGTTGGATGTCCACACATCATCAAAGAAAAAGGATGCTGGAGACTGTCCCATTTGGTACAAAAAAAAAATTGGCACCAAACAGTGGCTCAGCTGACAGCCAAATACAATGCAACAGGTCTAAGCACAAGTGCTTTGGAACACACAATTCAGTTGATGCTCTTGGATATGGAGCTGCACAGCAGATGTCCCTTTTGTGTGCCTCTCAAATACACCTACAGTGACCGGGAACATCGAGACTGAACGATAGATAAGTGGAAGACTGTTGCCTGCCTGGTTTTGGGAACCAAATTATTTGCCAAAATCATCACCAGCTTTGTGATATCTTGCCAATTTAGTGAGATAGCCATTTACATCAATGCTATACAAAGTTGTCCCTGTAACCTTATTTTTCTGGCAAAACTTCATCTCTTCAAACTTTTTAGATTACATTACGCACAAGTTACTATAATTCCATGTATAATTTCATTAAAATTATGTATACATACATAAAATTTATAACAATATCTTCTAGGTACATAAAAAAGGTATTAATTAAGAGTTTCACATTAAAAACTATGCACACTATTTTGTTGTGAAAATTTTAAAAATTTAGTTTATGATTTCCATACAGTTTTCACCAAAATGTTTTAAAAGAAAGATGCTAAATTGTACGATATCTATATCTACCTATTTCTCTCTCTCTCTCTCTCTATATATATATATAGTTATAGATAGATAAATATAGATATGTAAGATAAAAGTATGTAAATTAGTTTTATAGTTTTAAAACAGCATTTTAATTTCTCATTTTTAATCTGAGTGTTTAATCTTCATTCTAAAAAAATTAATAACATTTCTGGACATCACCATGTCTAGATAAATTGAGAGCCAGAGCTTGCATAATGCTGATGACCTTTCTCTTAACTGATTGCCATACTGAATAAATGCACATCTCACTGCTTGGGTGCAATTTCGTTATACTCTCTTCCTATCACAACAGTTTAAAAAGTGTAATATTCTGGAAATAGGCACGATTAGAGCACCAAGTGAATTGTGGCCACAAATGCCAATGTAAATAAAAATGGAATTTAATCCACCTCAATTGCCAAGTTTCCTAGTCATTAAGGATTTAACGTTCTACGTAATCAGAATTCTTCCTCTCCAATATCGATCTATGTGCTTTACCATCAGTATTTCTGCAGTTCAACATCTCAGTGTTTCTACATCAGTACTTCTAAATTTGTTTTTATTACATATACATACATATATGTGATATTTTTAATGCATAGTCATGATGGGTGAGTTAATAGGCGAACAAATGACGCTAACAGAAATGAATTTTTAAGAAGTCCCAATCTTTATTTTACACATATAAAACCACCTTAGTAGATATTTATCCAATCATAACAAAATGCAGTAAATCCTATGTATACTGATTTAAAAGTAAGGTATAAGCATCTGAGAAGCAAATCGACCCGGGGGGGGGGGGAAATAGCAGGGGGGAAGCTAAATATTTTGTGCCAAGAGTATTTATACCAAGTACATACAGAAAGCACTCTGAGCTATGACTGGTTAATCTTAGGTTGTTATGTAATCATGGAAGGATCGCGAATTTGAGAGAACAGATGAAGGTAGGGAGACAGCACTAAATCTAGAATGTTAATTTTGAAGTTGCCAATTATTTTTTAAAAGGAGCTATCGTATTTTGTTATTTCTTACATATATATATATATGTTTCCATGATTACATAACAACCTAAGATTAACCAGTCATAGCTCAGAGTGCTTTCTGTATGTACTTGGTATAAATACTCTCGGCACAAAATATTTAGCTTCACCACTGCTATTTACCCCCCCCCCCGGGTCGATTTGCTTCTCAGATTTTTATTCCTTACTTTTAAATCAGTATACATAGGATTTACTGCATTTTGTTATGATTGGATAAATATCTACTAAGGTGGTTTTATATGTGTAAAATAAAGATTGGGACTTCTTCAAAATATCTACTAAGGTGGTTTTATATGTGTAAAATAAAGATTGGGACTTCTTAAAAATTCATTATATATGTGTGTGTGTGTGTGTGTGTGTGTGTAAGATTTAAAAAAAAGGTAAATGAGCCTTATAATTATATTTAGAAATAGGCTTTTGATTCCTCATCTTGAATTTGGTATTTTATCAGAAAATAGTAATAACTTTCCCTGACTGCTTCATTTCTAGATTAATCAATGCAATATAGCTTGCATAACATGGATGATGTAGCTATTTCAGAACCTAAATTCTGAGAACTGAAACCTTTCTAACCTCAACCAAGATCTTCTCTTAACAGACTACCATGCTGGATAAATGCACAGTTTAGCAAATGCCTGTTTTGCTGTAATGACGTGCTTTCGTTATGCTCTCTTCCCACCGCAACAGAATCAAAATTGTAAATGTTCTTGAATAGGCATGATTAGAATGCCAAATAAATTGTGGCCATAAATGTCACTTGAAATAAAAATGATGATTTAATCTGCCTCGACTGCCAAGACTGCTGTTCATTAAGGACTCAACCTTTTAGCATATTATACAATCAAAATTCTCCCTCTTCAATATGGATCTATGTTCTCAGCTAAGTGCTTCACCTTCAGATGTTCTATGTCTCAGTTTTCTTACATCAGTACTTCTCTAAATTCCTTTTTATTTTATGCACGCACGCACGCACGCACGCACGCACGCACGCACGCATGCACACACACACACGTCTCTCTCTCTCTGTGTGTGTGTAATCAGATTTTTAAAACTTTAACATGCTATTACATTCTGCCTTCTACAATGGCTTTCAATTAAAAATCTGCAAAAAATCCTGTGTGATATAATGATTAGAACTTAATTCATAAATTGGAGTTCCATTTTAGCAATTCAGTAAAAAAATTCTATTAAAGGAAACGGGTACCTTTGGGACATTTTCCAACACATTCCTTGCAGACATGCCTATCCTTATCATCTTCAATATATCCAGGTGGGCATTTTTCTCTGCATTGACCCATAAATGCTTTCCAAAATACTCTTTTATCATTGTTTTGTTCAGTATAATTTTCATCGTAAGTGTAATTTTTGCATTCATGTTCCTGTACACATCTTCTTCCTAAAAACTAAGAAACAAAACAAAACAAATTAGTTAAGAAAAGACTTAATTAAAATTGAAAAGCACTCCAGTTTAGCTATACTGTATATTACAATTTGTTACTTAATTTGCACAGAATTTATCTAACAAGTATTTTCAAACAGCATTAAAAATTTTAATCTCATCTAAATTCATTCACAAACTTAGGCAAAAATAGAGCAAGTACTTTTCAAAATGAAATATACAAACAAAATGATCTACTGCATTTGTCCTGGAGGTAAAAAACGATGAAAGAGAACAGCATATTTTTCTGCTAAATTATTTAACTGCTTATCTCTAATAACATTTGATTTTTGCTATCAATCGTTATTTTCAAGAAAGTTCTTCCAGTTTTATTCGTTTGCCCAAATGCCTCATTCTGCTTTTTTCTTTAGCGATCCAGGTGACTGCTGGATTCTTTCATTTTCGGAATTTGATGAGTTCCCCCCTTCATTTCTCTTTTATCTTTGTTCATTTTGTCATATTTTCTTTTGTGCACTTGTTTGTTGATTAATTTTGGATGCATCAATTGTGTTTTGTTTCGTATCAAATTGCATTCTTTAGTGTTTTCAATTTTCTTATTATTGTTTCATATTTAGCTGTCTTGCGCTATTTTATACCTTAATGTTCACCAATTTCCATATTTGCTCCCCTTTCAATTTAATATATCAACAGGCTAGGATCAATTTTGCAAGCTACACCTTAAGCATACGAAATTCTTGAACAGTCTCTATATTTTGCTTAAATGCAAACATCTGAATATCATTCAAATTTACAATACAATGAAACGTATTTTCAAATAATCTGTTCATGTTTCGAACCTTGCATATAAATTCAAAAAGTCATCCCTCTGCCACAATATAATAAACATGTGTAAATGCTGATCTAAAACTGAATATTACATTCAATTGACATACCAGTTCTACTTTAAATTAATTCTCTTTTAATCCTAAATTTTGGTCTAGAATCGAAACTGTTTGTCAATGCCATAAAAAAGTTCTTCCTTCTAAATTCCAAAACCTCACATGGGAGTTGTCTAGCCCTACCCAACCTGTAGTCTTAACATTGCAAATACTAATTCCCATTGTTAATATCTCTAATGTTAATCTTTCAGAGGATTAGATGAAAGTATTAAAATATAACATCAACTTTTCAAAGACTTCTAAACCTTCAGCTCCTCAATCACTGATCCTACTGAAAAAGCTTCTAAATTCTCTAAAATTTTAGAAACACAGAAAGATGCAATCTGCAATTTAATTACTTATAATAAAAATTTTAATAACAAGTCATTTGTTTTGAATCTTAACGATTTTGTAACTTCTGACCTTTTGAAAGTTGAAACAGCTGTTAAATCATTTCATATACATCCAACTCAGTTTGAAAAATCATTCATTCCATCAATTGCTAGGTTTTATGGTCTCCTTAAACTCCATAAAATTGGAATTATTTTTCAACTTAGAGTTTCTAACTCAGGGACAGCACCATATCCTTTGACCACATATTTAGTTTCTGGATTTTCTCCTTTATTTTCTAACAATATTTACAGTGTAAAAAATTTTTTTGAAATCGCCGATAAACAAAGATATTTCTCCTCTGCACTCAGCTATGGTTTCTTTGCTAAATCACTGTTTACTAATGTTCCACTTTCACTAAAATGCCTCGAGGAACACTTAAAATGCCTTAAAATCTAGGCTTCGAGAATTTCATCATTTTGCATATACTGAAATTGAAGAGTTCATTTCTCTTACTAAAGTCCCTTTGTGTCAAACCCACTTTCTTTTCCAATACAAATATTATCACCAAATTGAAGGATTAATCCTCTCAGTCCTGTATTTGATGACATTTTACATGCACGATTTTTGAGATCAAATTATTTGAGAAACTATGTTTTCGTCTTTGTATTCGCTACGTAGATGACACTTCCGTGCTTTTGATGGTAATAATGTATACTCATCTATGATTTTATCTGTTACAGATTTAACTGATCCAGGCATCCTGTTCACTTTTGAAACCAAGTCTGACAATACCCTTTCTTTCCTTGATATTCTAATACTTCATAGTGAATTCAATTTCAGTGCTACTATTTACTGTAAACTCTTTTTCTGTTTATTTGCCTTCCTATGCTAAATCATGTCATCCTGCTAAGACAAAAATGGCAAATTTTTTTTTCTTTTATGCATGTTTTGATCTCCGAAGCTTTGCTTTCTAATGAACTCAATTATTGAAATCAGGTGTCATTCACCGACTCAATGTTTCAGCAGTATTGCCATGTACAGGCGGCATGTCACCAACTGCCCCACTGCTGTAAGTGCGTGGGAAATCACGAGAGCTAGGATTGCCCAAAACCAAAAGACTCCGAGTCGAAGTGTTGCAACTGTCTGGGGAAGCACACTAGCAACTGGACGGATTGTGATGCTTTCATTAAGCAAAAATGCAGACTTCCCCAAATTGAAGACAAATAAGTTGTCAATAAATCTTACACTCAGGCTGTCAAGTCATATATTTTTGCTTACAAAATACAAAGAGCAGTCACAGACACCCAAAAAGGTCATGAAAAACCTCTCTGACCTTATTGGGCTACTACATAAAACTACTAGCATGGCTGATGCGCCAAACACAGTGAGACCCAAAAATACCATAAATTATGGATTGTAAGCCCATCTTGAAAACCCATGCAACCCCAGCTCACTTGTTATTGCATTCCTAATTATCACAGCTAATGCTGCGGTTAGATCAAGAACCGTGGTGGAGGTGTTCTCATATATGTTAAAAAAGGAGTTTGGAATCCTGCTACTATGCCAAGGTTTTGAAGAAGTCAGGGCCATTGTACGAATCCCAAACTGGGATAGTATGGTACTCGGTTCTCTTTACAATACCTCTGATCTTCAATTACAGGATTCTCACTTACGCAATCTTATTAGCAACCCATACCTTACCATAATAGGTGGTGATATTAATGATAAACACAACAGCTGGGGATGTAGGAGTAACAAAATTCGGGATGTTCACTTCAACTTTCTTCACAACAATCCATTCTATATTTTCCTCCCCCCCCCCTGTGTTTATAATTTTAGGCCTACAAACACGTAACAAAATCTTTACATACTAGATCTTTTTCTCACTTCAGATAGCCTTCCAATTGTTATTGAGGATGCTAATGATCTTTCCTCAGATCCCATACCTGTTCTAGCGCACTTGGGGCAAAAACAGTGCATGTAATGCCAAATTTGTGCAATTCTGTGATGTGTTTAGGTGAAAACAGACCACAGTGTATAAATAAAAAAATGTTGGTGTGTATGAAAAGTGAACAACACAAAAATGAATAATAAAATAAATAAATAAATAATAATAATAAATAATAATAATAAATAAAAATTTTGCCTTTGCTTGTCGTTAATTTGAAATGAAAAGTTCAGTTATTTTGATGCATGATCGATGCATCATGAGCAAACCAGTCTACAAAAAATGGGTTTTAAAATTGATTCAGACATTGCATTGCTATGCTACCAACATAATACCAGTAAGAAATGTAAAGAAACCTTCATGCATAAAATATCCATGCTTGAAGATGCATGCCATGTTAATGTTAATGGAATGTTTTGAAATTGTTGAACTTGTTAATCAAAAATTCATTAAAATTTTGCAAAATACACAGTCCAGTCACATTAATGTGACCACCACGTACTTTCCATGTCAGAGTTAAATAACCAATCACAGAAGGCAGGTGGCAGCACAGTGCAGTTGAGCGTATATAAAGGGTGTGTGAGGGCTTCGGAAAACATTTCAATCGCTGGCGTAATGCAGAAACGAAGCGATTTATCCGACTTCCAAAAGGGCATGATCATTGGCTTTCGGGCCAAGGGTGGAAGCATTTCCGAAACGGCTGAGTTTGTGAACTGTTCGCGTGCCGCCGTGGTAAAAGTGTACCGTGCATGGCAAAATGGGACTGTCCAAAATCAGCGACGTGGCAAATGTGGTGCACCACGGGCCATAGATGACAGAGGCGAACGACGGTTGCGGAGATGCGTTCGGGCAGATAGACGGGCTACCGTTGAGCAACTGACCACCAAAATGAACCAAGGGGCTACCAAAAGTGTCTCCCAAAGTACTATTCAGCGAACATTGCTGCGTCTGGGCCTCCGAAGCAGACGCCTGGTTCGTGCACCTATGCTGACTGCTGTTCATCGACGGCGAAGGCTAGAATTTGCACGCCAGTACAGCAGCTGGACGTCCACTGAGTGGCGACAGGTTGCGTTTTCGGATGAATCGCGTTTTATGCTCCATCGGACAGATGGACGTTGGCGTATAAGGCGTGAAACCTCTGAAAGGAACCACCCTGCAACCATTGCCGGAACGGTCCAAGCTGGAGGCGGGAGCATTATGGTCTGGGGAATGTTTTCCTGGCATTCTCTAGGTTCACTGATCATTGTGGAAGGCACAATGGATCAATACAAGTACGCATCTGTCCTTGCGGACCATGTTCACCCCTACATGCGCATTGTTTTTCCTCAGGATGATGGCATCTTCCAGCAGGACAATGCGAGGTGCCATACAGCTGCCAGTGTACGTGCGTGGTTCGAAGAGCACCAGGATGAGTTTACCGTCCTCCCCTGGCCAGCAAACTCACCTGACTTAAACCCAATCGAGCATCTGTGGGACCATCTCGATCGAGTTGTTCGCGCCATGGATCCTCAACCGCGTAATCTAGCGCAGCTGGCCACGCCATTAGAGTCGGCATGGCTCAACATCCCAGAGAACACCTTCAGGGACCTATGTGACTCTCTTCCTGCACGTCTCGCAGCAGTCCGCTCTGCGAAAGGTGGTTATTCTGGCTTTTGACAGATGGTCACATTAATGTGACTGGACTGTGTATGAAATAGATAATAAAACAAATTCCAAATTCTAGTTTCCAGATGCCCATATTCGAATGAAGGACTACGTCATTAAAAATTTGATGTCTTTAGGTACCATTGTTTTTTAACAATGCGAGACACATAAATACATCCATGGCAGAAATAGATAATAAAAAAATTCCAAATTCCAGCTTCCAGATGCCATATTCGAATGGAGTACTGCATCATTCAAAATTCGATGTCTCTAGGTGCCGTTGTTTTTCAACAATGTGAGACATATAAATACATTCATGCAGATTTTTCATTATTTAATTTCTATAAATATAATGCAGGGCTCAAATATTTGGTGGCAACAATTTGAAAAATGATTCAGACTTTTATAGCGAACCAACACAAAATATCAAAACGAAATTAATGTGTTGCACACACAACACAAATTTTAAAACAAAATGGGCTAACATGCATTTAGGCTAAAACATATTTTTAAAAAAAAGAAAGAAAAGAAAAGAAAATCTGAATGCCTTCAGATTTTATATTATGCCTAAAAGGGCATTTTTGGACATTTTGTGTGTTCCATTTATTTATTAAATATCCTGTTTTTCGCACTTAAACTACATAAAATTCAACAGCAATAACACAACATATTTAAAAACAGCATATCTTTATAGAATTTCCAATACACAGTCTTGCACACTGTTGATAAAAATGTTTTCTTCCGTACAGTGTTGCCATTGCTTTCTTTGAAAACATTGAGTTTCTTAATAAAAGAGTTTTAAAGTTTTACAAAATTTGAAATAGATAATAAAATAAATTTGAAGTTCAAAATTTGAGTTTCCAAGTGCCCATGTTTGGTTGGAGGACTATGTTATTCAAAATTTGATGGCGCTAGATGCCGTTGTTTTTTCACAATGGGAGAAACATTCGTGCATTCATGAAGATTCTTTATTATTTAGTTTTTTAAAATATAATACATGGAGATATTATTTGCTGGCAACAGTTTGAAAAGTGAATCAGAAAAGCAGAAAGTGAAAGGACATAAAATGCCATTTTAAGACTAATAGCTCTTTGGGTCTAACTTCCCTTGAGCTAACGATAAAAATGAAAGATAGATAAATTAATTAAAAATAATAAATTAACAAATAAAGATTAGTGTTTTATTATAGATGCTTCTTGCATTTTTAAATTTGTTAATAAGTTGCTGTGTTATGTGATTAATCCTTAATGCGGTGCTATTTTTTAAAATGGCTGTTGTCTTTGTCTTAGCTTGGTGAAAAATTAGTCACCAGCAGTTGGAGACTATTCAGGATAGGGCTGTGTGGATAACAGTATTAAAAAATATATATATCTCATGTGTTGCTGTCAACTAAAAGTGTTTTAATAGTTTTCCAAAGAAGTAACAATCCATTTACTGTTAGAAAGTTCTCTATTAATGCATTACTCTTAAAACAGACAAACCTCCTATCTAGCCATAATGAATTACTTGCATTATGAAAGTTAATCATTAATTATTGATGAAAAAGAACACTAAAAAGACTTGACTTATTCTGCTTAAAGTTTCAGAAATGGAAATAAAATTTTTTCATATGCTTATTCCTTACACTTAATAATGGTAAAGACAGCAATAAAAGTACCTGCCTCAAATGTACCAGGTGGACATTTCTTCAAACATCGTCCTTCATATACAACATGTCTACAAACAGCACAATCAGACAATGATCTGCCATGACATCCACCTAAGCATTCTTTATGACAGCAGACAAAATTATCTGAGCAGGAAGAATTTTCTTGTTCACAGGTCAAGGGGCAAACTAGAAATGTATTGATTCAGTAACAAAGCATGCTGTGAAACACAGATTAACTGACAAAGTACAGTACACACATACATATATATATATATATATATAATTAATGCAATCAGTAGATATTTCACTTTTGACAACTCCATTCCTCCCTCCCCCTATTTAAACAGGATTATGGAGATTATAATGGATTTCATGCTTAAATTTGAAAAGGTGAAAATAAATTTAAAATTTAAAATTAAGATACATACTTACATCACAACAGCTGAAGTTTTGAAGTTGACTTTACAGATTAATTAAAAATATTTCCAAATTTAAAATTTTTTTAAAAATACAAATTAAATAAGAATGTCTACAAAAAATTCATAGTTACTCAATTTAGTATACTATACATGAAAATCAGCTATTTTCACAGAAATACATAATTTTATTTCTTGTTTTTATGTGTTAAAAGAAAAAAAAATACAAAATAAAGAAGTAATAATTAATAAATGACAGAAGAGACACTCTAATTATATACATATAGGCATACTTTATGAAAAGATACAAATTTTTGTTTTAAGACTATTAACTCTATTGTTAATCAGTTTTCAATAATGAAAAATCATATTATATATCACATGAAAAATTATAAGATCAATCTGATATTTACCATATGCTTTTGAAAAAGTGTCTTCATTTTTAAATTTCAGTTCTGCTGAATTATTTCATATTAAAATTGACAGAGTATTTATTTGTAATAATTAAATTGAAAAGCAAAACAAGGTAGCAATGAATTTAAGTAAAACTTCACTAACAAAATAATGAGGAAAATTAACCCTGAATCAACAGTCCGTTCCAATTTTTTACAATAAATTTCTTTCGACTGCCTTGTGATACATGTGATCAAAGTAGGCTGTGTGTGTGGGGGGGGGGACTGTGAAATGTTTGTTTACGAAATGAATTTCAAGATATATCTATGATATTCATTTATGGATTACTTCAATTAAAATTCTTCTTCTAAAATAGTTCTCTGCAAATGAGTAAACAATCAGAAACAGAAATACTTAATATTTTAAATACATTTAAATACATTACAAATTATACATTTTTCAAATTATACAAATATGGATAATCTGAACTGTCCAATAATCTCTGAACATTTCAGTTTCAATGAAACTGCAAATCTGAAAGATCTAGAAAAGGGACATGATGGCTGTAAATTTTTGGAATTCATAAATTTAAGAAGCCTTGAAATTAAATTTTAAAGAAGAGGAAAAATAATAACCATGTAAATAAAGAATGCTTTAATGTATCACAATGAATGATGTTACAGAGATAAGAAAATATTTAAATCTTGATGAAAATTAAATTAACCAAATAGTTATATACTGATGCAAGTGACCCTGGATAATATCAGATTTTTGATGATGAGAATCTGTTCAAGAAAAGCATGGAATTCAGAAAAACGAAAACTGTACGAAATGGAGGAATGTAATAGTTGCAACGCTGTCAAAATTCTATCAAAATGCTAAGAAACTTAATTTTTTTAATGCATTTAGAAATAACATTGAAATAATTAGAGCAGTAAGAAGATTTGAATGCAATATGTATATTTGAAACAAATAAGCAATAATTAATGCATGTAAAAAGGGTATCTGAAAGAGAGAGGGGACTTTTTTTGTTAATCAATATATATATATTCCAATTTTTTTTATTAAAAAGTTTATATATGCTAAAAGTGTGTAAGGCACCAGATATTATTACTCCGAATAACTTTTAAGTGTGGTGGTGGTAGAATAAGTTTTCCGCAATTTATCCAATTATCTCAATTTCTGCTTAGTTGGAGTGTGCCCCAATAGGTTCGGAAATCGACTTTCTGTTATACATCACATCTACGTTTTCAGCATTTGATGAGGGAATTTGCAATGGAAAAGCTTGGTGTTTCTTCTCTAAATGACTCTGACTACTGGCCTTTTAAAACATTCCAGATTTATATAACGACCTTTCTATATTGCATGAAAAGTGTTATCTGTCGGTCGAAATTTGAACTATTAATTTTAATTGCAGATTTGTCTTCCCTGTGGTTCATGTAATGTAGCTATACCAGATTGGGCTCTATGCAGACCTAAATAGAGTAATTTTAATTATAACCATCCTGTACTTATCCTCATCAAAAGTCCTGATGCAGGTCAAGGCATACTCACTCGGATCGAAATGGCATTAGATACCTGGATGCCTAGGCTTTAAGCCCAATCCCAAATCAAAAATTCTGAAATTTTTGTATCAATTAACTTAATAAGCACATGACAGGAAAAGAAAAAAAAAATTAACTTGTAAATTCCTTGAACAGAAAGCCATCGAAATGGTGATTAAACAGTCATAAGGTAAATAAAAAAACCAAATGTTGCCGCAAATACGTAATATACAGATAACTAAAAAACACAGAAGAGTGACACTGTGCACAATATGAATAATACAGAAGAGGGATGATACAATGCATGACGTAAATGATACAAAAGAGATACAGTGCACGATACAGAAGCACATGCTTTTTCGAGTTTGATTTGATTTGAAAAATGTACTGTCTAATGGTTAAAAGTTGAATTTGATAAAGAAAAGTATGCTAATTTATCAGCAAGATAAGAACACGTAATTCAAGAACACTTAATTCAACATTTATTTTACCAATTTTTACCATTTTTCGGAAAACCAGAACAGGTTTCATTGACTATTCAAACTATTTCAGACTTCAGTACAACAGAAGAAAAGGAGCTATTATTATTTTCATAATTGTTCACTAAAAGTTAAGATTATGCCTATGACAATGCTAAAATTTTGGAAGAAATTAAAACAGGAAATTCAAAAGTTCAGTAATAAAGTATTAAGCTATGAACTCCACTTGTAATTTCCTACTTATGCTAGATCAGATTTTCAGCTGCAGTTGTTGTCAAAAGCAACTAAAGTTAAAAAAAATTATATCGAAAAAGAAACGTGGGTACTATGCAACTATAAGCATGCTACTATTAGATTTAAAAGACGAGGAAATTGACACTTAATTCCCGTGTTGATGATTCTTGCTGTACACTGACAATATTTACGAAGAATGTATAATTTTATCATATAATTTTTTAAAAGCCTTTCCAACAATTGTTTAAAAATTTAAGAGTTACATCTCACTTTCTAAAGTAATGCAAAATTTAATCAAATATATCAAAGGCACAAAAGGAATGTAATTTTTTAAGGAAAGGGGGAATTTAAAAAGAAAGGTGGAAGACCTTTGTCTTATAAGATGACTAACCAAAGTTTACAGTACACTACCACATGTGGTTGCACAACATATCTTATAAAGCACCTCGATGCTGTTGTTGGCAACATGCAAATTACAAAAATGATGTCATGATATCTTTTACGTGAAAATGACAGCATCAATGCACACTTCCCGAGAAATGAGGGGGATATAAAAATTATTTTGGAATGCTTCATGTTAATGCCGGGGAACACTTAACGCTTTACAGAGTATTATCACTTTCACATATGCATCAGATATTTACTGACAAACTCTTTTGTCAAAATAACTGTTTTAGGACAGCATGACAAAAATGTTAGTATATTAAAGGGCTTCAAATCGGCTTAGTACTAATTTCGCACCATAGTTCTACAGGGTATCTATAAAAGAATGTTTCAGTTTCAATGGTATAGTATAACAGTTTAATCTAGACTAGTTAGAACAAATCATATATCAAATTTAAGGTAAACTAACCTAGTTTTTATCATTAATGTTCAATATATGCACCTTAAGTTATACGACATATATCCAATCTATAGTCCAATTCTTCTCACACTTTGGTTAACTAGTCTTGAGTAATGAAAGTAATAGCCTTATCAATTCCACGTCTCAACTCTGGCAAATCATTAGGTAGTGATGGAATGCAGACACGATCTTTTATAAAACCCCTGCAAAATAAAGTTTACAGGTTTGCCCTCTACTAATTGTGGAAAAAACCATTCTGACAACGTATTCAGATAAGTCACCCTAATATGGTAGCTTCAGAGAATCAAAATGGTCTGGACACTTGAAGTAAGGATGGAGCATAGAAAAAGTTTATTGGGGAATCTTTTTAATGTTCTACAAATTCATAAGGATGTTTCGACCCTCAGATACAAACACTGTGGGTCTTTACCTTTCCACTGAGATGAAAATTTGACCCATTACTGAACATCGTACAATCGAGAAAGTCATCTTCCCTCTCAAACATTTCACTTGCAAAGTTAAAACACACACCATACTCATCTGGCTAATAAAACATGTACACTGCGGGGAAAAAAAAAGGACAGTACTTATATCTCACATTCCTGGGTGATTGACGAAATTCAAATTGCGTTTTTCATGTCTCGAAAGCGTGACTTAGGATATGTATTAGATTTATATACACTGGTGTGCAAAAATTATGGACGAGATGGTTTTTTCAATATAAATTTGTACAAAAGCTTTCCAAATCAACACATTTAATACCGTAAGATCCCTAATACATAAAGACATGAGTAATGTAAGCAACACTTACCAAGAGAAATCAGAGGGATAAAAAGAAGCTTTATTGAAAAAGTAGCATGGAGCACAATGCGAATGAATGCCGAAACATCCCTGTGATGGGTGTCCAGCAAGAAACATCCGGTCTTTAATAGGGGATATGATCTCTCCTGACTGCTAGGCAGGTTTCACAGCGTCTGCCCATGCTGAGAATGAGGGTGTCAATGAGTTGTTGAGGCATTGCTGCCCATTCATCTTGCAGCGCCAATCAAAGCTCCGGAATCGTTACTGGTGGTAAGGTACGAGCTGCCAAGCATCTGCCTAGAAAATCCCTTACATGCTCGATGGGACTGAGATCTGGAGATCGTGCCGGCCAATCCATACATTCAATATCCTCACTCTCTAAGAGCTGTTCGGCAGGTACTGTGCGATGACATGGTGCATTGTCGTCCATGAAAAGGAACTGCGGACCCATAGCGCCTCTAAAAAGAGGCACATATGGAAGAAGAATCTCGTTACAATAACGGGTCCCGTTGACTGAACCTGCGTCGAAGATGTGAAGGTCTGTACGACTACCAAGCATGATGCCTCCCCAAACGAGAACACCACCACCTCTATACCTGTCCCTTTCAATGATGTTCCAGGGATGATTGCGGCTTCCCCGCTCTCTCCAGATGAGTATGCGATGAGAATCGCTACTCGGTGTTCCCGGCACCACAGAGAACGCCTTCTCCGATGGGCAGAAGTTAGAGGTACACACCGTACAGGGCGTCGTGCAAACAGACCACCACCGTGAAGTCTTCTGGCCACGGTAAAACGCGATATCGGTCGTCCAGTCACCTGTGTCGTGTGTCTAGCAATTTCTCCCGCTGTCTGCCGCCTGTTTCTTCTGGCCTGTAAGGCAATATACCGATCATCTGCGGGTGTGATTCCTCATGGACGACCACTACTAAACCCCCGGATAGCTGTTCCTGTAGTTTGAAATTGTCTCCAAAGTCGTGAAACGATGCTGTGAGCAATTCCGAACTCTGCAGCCCCACTTGTCACACTGTGGCCTTCCTCCAACTTCCCAATGATTCGACCTCGGGTAAAAGCATCCAGATGTCGTCTAACAGATTGATTATTCGCCATTTCTCGCTCAGGCAGCAACTCGGTGTGATTTTAACTGCTATACGGCGTGCAATCTCTTTGCCAGAAATACTGATCTTACACCGACAACATGCTTTATACTACTCAGACACTCCCCCATTACGTCTACCTGCATATCTGCGCATGTGCTACCGTACATCACCTTACTTAATCTCATGATTGGTCTTTCTGTCTGCTCTGCCCCTTCGTTCAGCTGATATGCTAATTTTTCGACTTCGTCCTTAATTTTTGCACACCAGTGTACAGCATTGTTCAAATATGCGTATTTTGACACAAATTCGGACTTTTTCTGAAACAGCATGCCAATTTTTTCCACATTTCGATTTTATGACTCAAATTATGCCAAACTCCCAAGTTTTGTAAAAATCACATAAGTAGTTTTAAAAAAATTAGCTCTCAAAATTTTAGTTCCCCAATGTTAATTCAATTTAGTTTGTATTTATTAATATCTCTTCTTTTATGAAACTTATTTGACTCCTTCTTACAGTTCGAAATGTAGGTTCATTCCAAATAAAATTCATCCATTTTTTATGACTTATTTTCAAAGTTTGTATTTTATAAATATTTCGAAAAAAATTTTGAATTATAACCTATAAAATTTTTACAATCATCTAAAAGCAGGTGTATTTCTAAGCATACCTGCAAAAAATTAGAGCTTTTTATTCAAAATTTCCGAAAATATACGTGAATTTATATATTGGCGCGTTTTGAAATTTGGCATATTTGTTGAAAGCGATAATAACGAAAATGTGGTTTATGCACTTTGTTAAAATTATTAGTCCAAAGGGGCTTTTGTCCCCGAAGGACTATTGTTTTCGTTTTGCCATTTTGCATTGAAACTCAAAAATTGTTCGTTTCACTTTTCAATTTACTGCTTATTTTTCTTTGTTGCATATTGGAATTGTATTGGGTTGGCTATTGGAATTGTATTGGTTTAGCTATTGGAATTGTCTTGGGTTGGTTATTGGAATTATATTGAGTTGGTTATTGGAATTGTATTAGGTCGGCTATTGGAATTGTATTGTGTTGGCTATTGGATTTATACTGTGTTGGCTCTTAGAATTGTATTGGATTGGTTTTTGTGTTTGTATTGGGTTTAGTTTTATGTTTGTGTTTCATTCAGCACATTGTCATGCCATTCATTTCTTTTTATAATGGTCACGTTACAAAAAACCCCTTTGGACGTAATCTAAAATCTGAATCCTTTCAGATTCCCCCCCCCCCTGAAAGGAGAATGATGATGACTTTTTTTCCTCTCATCCACAATGTAAAAAGGCTGGAACAATGTGACTTTTTTTCCCTCCTCTGCACAATGGAAGGGGAGGAAACTAGGTTGCCAAATATTAAGAAGTTCAAGTGAATTATTCTTGGCTCAAACTGAAAAAAATTTGCCAAATTAAATTTTTGAATTCCTCCGTAAATTTCGCACCTAATTTTACAAAATCTAATATTAGGCATAATTTGAGTCGTAGAATCGAATTGTGGAAAAAAATTGGTATGTTATTTCAGAAAAAGTCCGATTTTGTGTCAAAATACCTATATTAGAACAAAGCTATATATAAATCTAATATATATCCTAAGTCGCGCTTTCGAGACATGGAAAACACAATTTGAATTTCGTCAATCGGCCCAGTAGAACGGGAGATATAGAACTGTCCCCTCCTTTTTTTTTGCGCAGTGTACCAACTGTAATCGGTATGGATGCATGTATAACATTTTTTTAAAACCTTACAAACTTTCGTCTTTGGCAACTGAAGTTCAAGACTTGATTTCTGAAAAGATTTCTTAGGACAATGAAGATAAGATGCTCTGACAAGGTCCACATCCTCCACAGATACTTTTGGTTGTCCCACGCTTTTCCCTTTACAAACACATTCGGTCATTTCAAATTACCTATACCATCGGTGGATGCCACATGGTGGATCACGATTAAGCGAAACGCAAGTTGAATTTAAATTACAGATTCACTCTTAGCAAATTGCAGAACACAAAATGCTTTACACTCAGGAGTCACCATTTTGTTTACATGACGAGAAAACAACAAAACAATGCTCAAGCATGTGCTTATCTAAAACCCTCTTGAGTTTCTCTTTAACTGTGACCAACATTCTACAATGCTTACAATTGATACTATTAAAATTTATAACTGGGATGTTGTTTTATGGACAAACTGTATACACAGAACATAGAGAAATTAGTATACTGTAAAGGCCCTTATTTTCGCGGGCCGTAATTTTCGCGAAAATGACTATATCGGTGATTTCGCGAGCTGAAAATTTCGCGAATTTTATATGAACAGAATGAAAGTTGAAAATTTTCATGAGTACCTAAGTGAAGTTCAGAAAGTTGAAAATTTGTTGATTTGAAAGTTGAAACTGTAAATGGCGAGTTCACGCGTTTGCTCAAGAATGAGTTTATAGAGTGGTATTCTAATAATGAGCTTCAATTTCTGGAGGAAAAAGAATCTGTGGACTTGCGAATATCACGACTAAAACCGATTCACGTTTCTTGGCTTGCGCGCGTATTTAACGGTATTGAAGCCAAACATGAGATAATTTTGAATGGTTTCAAAGAAGCTGGTATTAAAAAGTATTCTAAGTGAATGAGCTGCCTTCTATTAATTTAATTGTTTTATATTCGAGAAATATAGTTGCATATTATTCAAAAAATAGTTATAAAAAAGAAAGTTGTCAAAAAAAAAGCTTGTAACTGTGCAATAAATCATTAAATTTTGGGTAAGTGAAAAATTTCTGATTTTTTATTATTATTTGAGGCATAAAAAAAGTATTTCGCGAGGCTTAAATTTTCGCGATTACGACGGGCTCGCGAAAATCGCAAAAATTAAAGCCTCGCGAAAATAAGGGCCTTTACAGTACCTCATATTGCCAAAATATGATTGCAAATAACTGCTGTTTATTATGGAATGATAAGAGACACTGGATATGCATCAGGTATATGATGACGCATAACATAGAATTTATTCACTTTCTCGCATCAGTTTATCACCAGCTATTCATTCATTCGGCTGTTCCAAATATACTTCATCGATGAATCATTGGCCATCATGGAAAACACCAGAGACAGATTATCCATTAAGGGCATGCTTAAGGCATCATGTAAAAGCAGCATCCCTCAGGGATCAAACAAAGAGAGCACCACAATCTTTTCATTAATGGTTTTGCTACGGAGTGAATAATGCAGTTGAACTAACACCAAGAAAAAAGAAACGGGAAAAAGGACAGGCATTATACTATAAATGTACATGGGGGCACCTAAATGTTTTAAGTAATTAGGGTCTTTAAGAGTCTTAATCCAGTCCTGGATAGCATGTCCACTTGATCTGTATATTTAGAATTTTTCATCTGTGGGTACATCCTAACAGGGACAGGTAGTGGGGCAGTGTCTTTCATGAAGAGAAAATCAACAGAGTGCAACTGAAGATCGCGTTACAGGTTTTAGCATCTCTTAAATGAAGTTCTGTACAGGCTTTGATAATTTTAGCATGTTGGAACAGTTTTTCAGAAATAAAATTTAGCTATGAACACTTTATATTTTTATTTCATAATACTGTTGTATTTCATAATTTTACAATAAGATATCACACTGCATTTCAATAAAAATGGAATTATGAATGACTTTAAGAGGTGATTACATGTAGATAATAATACTGAAATCATACTTTTTTTAAATGACACTAAAGGTAATATTGGAATACATAAATTTAAACTTACTTTTCTGACAATTATGAGAATTCCAGCACAAATTAATGCTTTTTGCATCATTCCGAACTGTTTTGGGGCACAGATCAGGTTCAGGACAGGTATTGGGGCATTCCTCCCACTTTTTGTTTCCTGAGATATAATGGCCTCCTTTTCCTTCTTTAGCTATGAGATCCCAGTCCACTGTATCCACGTAACATAAGCCAGGATTTTTTTCAATTCGGACAGAACCTCGAAGAATGTCTGTCAATCGGCTTAGTCCAATCTCTTGGAGTTGGTACATCTCATTGACAACAAATGCATAGTTATGAAAAAGAGTATTACCTCTGATAACAGCTAAATTTGGAAAGATCTTGCCAATCGAATTCATTCCAAACGCCCGGTATAGAAGGAAATAACCTGTGATTTCAACCAAGTCCGGAAATGAAAGCCCATCATAGTCCTCTGTTCTTCCCTTGTCAATAAGAATGATTTGGAGATATCCTTCGATGACAGTGCAGTTTTCAAGTTTCTGAAAATTACCCACATTGTTCCGTATATCCACATTTCTGCACACTGTAGCAAAATAAAAAAACAAAATATAAAATCCTTTCAAGAAGAGGATAAAATTAAATGCAATCTTCTTACAAAGGTTATTTTTATGGTAATGTTTGCTCTAAAATAAAAAGCAAAATAAATTTTAAAAAATTTAAAAAGCTTTTTTTGTGAATTTACATTTAATTTTCTATTTCCTACACAATTGTTCATTTGAACATTTACCATAACTAGTGTTTGCATACTTTCCTCAAAGAACTCTGCCACCTGTGATGATAGCTAAATAGTTATTCATGCTTTTTTCACATCTTAGTCTGTGCTCCAACTGTTACTGAACAAGCTCACCCATTTTCGCATTTTAATCACTGCATCATCACCATACACATATCTAGCGATTAATATCTTCAGCTTTCAAGTTTCTTGCTGTTAAGAACAGGATGTCTAACCTTATTTCGCAGTGGCAGGTCGCATGATTTTCTTAAAACATTTCAATTTTGTGCTACGAAGCGTATAGACAGACGGTGTGAATGCAATGACGGATATTTTGGAAAGAATGCCAAGAGCCAGCGCACACTCGTTCTCACACTTCTGTGAAATTTCAAACTCTGCACTAAGAAATTATAAAGAATTGTTGATATAAAATTTAAATAAACTAAAAACAAATATGTAATAAAACTACTGCAGTACGTGCCAAATATATTTCCTAAGGGGAATTTTTTCATATAGACTAAATCCCATTTGAAGATTAAATACTGGCAACATTACAGTACTTACAGAATCATAAGACAGATAACAGTCTCCTCCTGATTTTGTAAGTACAGCACTATGGAATGCTTGTACAACATTTTAGACTTTATATAAAGAAGGTATAAAATTTTCATTTAGTGCTGCTTTTTATATGAAGTTAAATAACCTCTCTCTCGAAAACAAATAAAAAATAACATAGTAACTTAATGATTTTTCTCAGACACACATGAACATTTTCGCAAGTTTTCTATGTTTGCCAAACCAAAAGCCATCAACTTCAATCAGTATTCTGAGGAAAACAAAAAAAAAAAAAAAACCTGCTTGTCATTTAAAAATTAATCACATTAAATGAAATATATAAAGACATGTTGCATTCTTGTAATATAATCACAGAGCTACTGAAACGTAGGCAAACCACTTTGTATACAGAATATACTAGCTGTTCGTAGTATGGGTACACATATAGGGTGGGTACGCAAAACTAAAGCGAACAACATTTTGTATTATAATATTCCATGTTGGAGTATCAGCTTACGCTGACCAAACATTCTCATGCAAACAGACCAAATTTGAAGGCTAGTAGATAAATGTCAAAAAACATTATACCTATGCTATTTGAAAATCTGTTAAATATGAAGTAGAAAGGACAGTTCCTAATATGGACTGTAAGGTTTATTATACGTTTTCTAACAATTATTTCAAGTTTTGTATCTCTCCTATCTTATTCTAATTTCAGCTTACAATTTCCTGCCAGAATGTTACTTCAGAAACGCAGATAATGCAAATGAGAATGAGTACTATTTAAGTCGTGACTTAACAGACTTCAACAGAGAGAGTCTGATTTTCTGACTAGCGCGCGTTTGCCTTCTAACAACATCTCTCTTAGCTGTTACTACACTCGGCCATATCTTAGGCCCTTGCTAGGCTTCGCCGATTCAATAAATATTTAGGGGCCAACTAGTTAGATTTTGATAGCTCCGGCTATATTTCTCAAGAGCCTTAGTTAAGATAGTTTTAGTTCTAATTATTAGTATTTAAGTTCAGGCCCGAGTGGCGGCTTTATGTAAAGTTTTAAGTCGGAACTGAATTGTAAATATACTGAGTAATAAAGGGTTTTAAACCCTCCTCAAGTCTTACGTATTCTGTTCACACACTTAAGCGATTATTCGCTTGTAAAGTGTTCATGGGGTTCGAAGATAGAACTTTAAAGAGTTGAACCTCATAGGATGATCGAAAAGTGGGGCACAAGACTTTCAAAAATTGCAGAAATTCCAAAATGGATATGAATGGGAAATAATTTCAAAGGTTATCCGATAACTGGAATATGCCACAGTACAAAAAAGGGCATCTGTTTAAAGGAAGGGGTGCTTTGGTGGAGGATTTTCTAAAGGAAAATGGCTCGCACTCGTACACTGTTTCAATGGATGACACCTCTATGCACCGTTACAAGTACTGAAATTTCAATTACAGTTTATATTTTTAGCCTGCAGAATTATTATTCGAAACTAATCAGTTAGTCATAATTTCAGCTTTACTATAACTTCTCCTTTCCGTTTCCTCATCAGAATGCAAATCAGTTAGCTAGCAGTTATGTTGAGATAGAGTGTGTTTTTGCCACTCAAGGCAACACTACTGTAGTTATGCCATCTCTCATAAACTTCTAATTATTATTCGGCTTTGCATTTTTTGCTACCAACATTTAAATTGTGACATCAGTTAGAGTTTTTAAGCCAACTTTGATTTAAATTTAATTGTTAGTGTTTAACCACTAGTCTACGTTTTAAATTTGAATTTCACTGTTACAGTTGGCACTTGTGGCACTGTAACAGTTGGCCAAATTCAGTTGGCACTTGTGGTGATTTACGCACAAGAAGTGCATTTATGTTCAAGTTCTATTTTAGTAAAAAGGTTTGTTTAAATCTTTTCAAGTCTCTGCTGTTACCTCAGTGGTAATTTACTCTAAGTCTATTTTAGTTTATGCCTTGTTTGGATCTAGTTTATGATCCCAAAGCCAGTGAAACTCTGTAAGCTTGCAAGACAGAAATGAGCTTTTCTCAAGTAGAATGAATTTTTATGAGAATTACTTTGCAATGCATTCTTACAGAAAATTTGGAGAAGCATTTAAAGAAGCCTTGTCAGGACTGAATGTTCTGTGAGTATTTTTGGCAAACATTTTGAAGTAACTCCTTAACCTAAAGTCCTGATCTGGAACAGGGAGCTGAAATCAGCTTTGTTCTGGTGTAGATACTGTGCTGAAGAATAACTGCACTTGAAAGGGATTTAAAATCCTCTTTTATTAAATCAATATTATTTACACACTTCTCAACTCGGGAGGGATACAGAAAGTAACAGACCACACTTGGGCCTAACTTAACAATCAGATAAATTTATACTAGGATAAATCCTTGCTCACAGAGCTAAATCGCGGAGTTGGCCTCTAACTAAATGGTGCGTAGCAAGAAATACTAATACTAGCGCACTTCAATTTATTTCAATAAGCAATCACGTAGTAAGCACTATGGCTTATAATTTTAGCTGCTAGCTGGTCAGGCGAACGTCGAACAGAATGACCGTGATCCGAGACTAAAAGCTCTCTCACACTAAGAGGTTTCTACCTCTGGTTTAAATAGTACTTGGCTCTACTTCAAATTAGCATAATCTGAAAACGCGCGCTTCTTCTGACGGGAAGTTGAAACAGAGAAGAGATAGAAAGATTTAAATTAAAATAAAACTTTGTTAGTTTAACTAAAACCTTACAGCCTTACAAAATGTTTGTGACACTAACAAGACAATGATTTTCCACTTGGTAAACTGATTTTGAGAAAACGGAAGCATTCATCATGAGAAAGAAGTAGAGTCTCTTCAGAGTACGGACAAAATGGACGAATGAAAATCAGAAATAAAACAGCTAGAAACAACAAAATGGAAGTCAGGAGTAAAATGTTGCTATCACTAAGCAAGAATGTGAGAAAACTGAAACAATAATAAAAGTTATCATATGGGAATACATAAAAGGCACTAAAGAAGCTGAACATGCATCCTAATCATGTTTGTGTTATGCACAAACTGAAAAAGACTGAACAGCTCAAGCAGTTGCGTGTCATTGTTTATTTACACCAATGGAATAGAACTATATTCTGTTTTTTTACGAATGGAGTTTCGCTTCATCTAAGCAGTTATGTCAAGAGCCAAACCACACAAACATGAAACACAGGAAATTAACATGCATTTCAAGACACACCTGTATATTCCTCCAGATAGCGGGATTTTTTTTTCTTTGGAGTGTGTGCGTGGTTTTCTCTTTTCCAGAATAACGCAGTAGATAACATAATCCGGCAGTTTATTACAAAAAGAAGGATAAGCGCTTTTGCTGACTATTAAGCAACCTGCCATACGTCTCATGAGACAATGTCATTTGTCACAAAATATCTTGCTGACCACCTCGTTTCAAAAGGTTGGTTTAGTTTATTTAATTACAGCAAAGGACTCCGATGGCTGTCTGCCTCAGGGTAGGAATACCTCAGTGGGGTGTTTTCTAAAGCAAACTGGCTCGTACGCACATTATACACATTGGGAAAACCACGAAAATGCCTATGCAGCCAGTCCGTTTGCCAGACTTCGAACCTTGGACTGAACAACTAATGTTCAGTCCAAGTGGACTGAACATTAGTGGTGGCCGAGCGGTAAAGCTCGGCCACTGCTGGGCCCCTTTTGAAAAGACCCTGGTTCCCTGATCTTTTTTGATGAATTCACCTAAAAACTCCATTTATGCGAGCAATCTACACTCTAGATGAGCTACAGGCCCATCTTGCTTAGAAGTATTCTTGCGAAAACAACGGAAAGACTTCTGGTAAACCTTTGGACTGGTATCTTGAGGAATATAGCATTTTAGATGTAGAACAGGCTGGTTTCCGAAGGAATAGGTCAACGTGTGACCAGATGACAAAGTTCAGCCAATTTATTAAGGATGCTTTGGATGACAGAAACATTTTGACAGCTGTTTATGTTGACCTTTAAAGGGGCTTATGATTCTGCCTGGAGGGAAAAGCTCTTTTAAAAACTCTTCAGTATTGGTGTTTCAGCAAAATTATCAAATTGGATTAGGTCTTTCACAAGCCAGAGGACATGCAGGGTAAAATTTGAAGATTCCTTCTCCAAATGTTATAATTTACAAACTGGGCTTCCTCAGGGAGCAGTTAGTAGCTGCACCGTATTTAATATATATATCAACGATCTAATTTCTTCTCTTAAATCAACACCTGGTATTAATTGTCTACTTTTTGCTGATGATTTGGTAATTTGGACCGAGGCTCCAAAACACGGTGCAAAAAACCGTGTTGAAAGTTGATTAAGTAAGGCCCTGCAGGTGCTCAAGAATTGGTGTGAAGAAAATAATATGACTGTAAATTTGGAAAAGACTGCTTCACAATCTTTTTCTCTAACCCATGAAATCCTTCGCCCAGAGTTAAAGTACCAAGACACTTTGATTACCAATACAGACAACTACACTTTTCTCGGAATGACTTTTGATAACAAATTAAGTTGGAAGCTTCATGCTGAGCATCTTACCGAACACGTTTCAAATAGACTTAGTATTTTAAAACGTCTAGCAGGATGTATTTGGGGGTGCGCTCGGTCCACTCTTAACATTACATTTAATACTTATATCCTGCCTTTAATGATGTATTGTTGTGAAGCTCTCATAACTACCCCACAATCGGTGGTGAATAAACTTGAAGTGATGCAAAACTAAGCTCTTCGCTTGATTACACGAGCTGTGAAGTTCACACCTATAGATACGATGTTATTGTTGACAGGAAATAAACCCTGCCAGGATATTATGCAAATGATAGCCTTGATTTTCCATGAAAAGCTACTGCAGATGGAGGATCCCTACTGGAGAGACTACGTAGTGAAGTCTAGGAAATTAAAAATCCGATATGGATTTATTCACAAAGTCATGGATATGAAGAAAGATCTTAAGATTCCAAGTACTATACAACCTCTGTAGACAATTAGAAGCCCTTTGGAGGTGATTAATGTCGAAGTAAGGATATACCTAGTGGAAACCTTCCATAGAAAGAAAGATGTTGCACCAAGCGTTTTGAAATGTCTCGCTTTAGAGATCATTGCGACTAGATATCCAAGCGATCCTATTCATTGGCTGCACATTTTTACTGGTGGTTATCACTTTGACTGTCATTTTAAGGTTGGGGATGGTGTGTTTTCGAATCTCTTTTCTTTCTACGCCCCTGCAGGATACATTAGTAACTCCTTTGATGGCGAAGTAGTAGCCATCTGTTTAGCCCTACAGCAATTAAAAGCTTTTCATTAAAAGTTTGCTAAGGCAGTCATTTTTTCTGATTCCCAAGCAGCCATTCAATCAATTAGCTCTGTTGAACACCCATTAACACCTGAAAATTTGCAATGCCAAGAATTCCTAAGAACTCTCACTTTAAAGTGGAAACAAATCGTCCTCCAGTTGATGCCCGGCCATTGTGGCCTTTGGGGCAATGAACAAGAGGACTTACTTGCAAAACGAGACGCAAACTTACTACAACACGCAAATACAGCCGTTTCTTATTGGAGGATTAAACTGTTTTTAAAAAGTTTATTTACATCTAATACCTTACGAGATCTTCAGACTCGTACAGCCTTGAAAAGTTGGAGAATGATACGTCCTTCTCTCATTCCCGATAATCCAAGACGTACTGCAGTTGCAGCTTTCCGTTTGTCTACAAAACATGATTGCCTTGCCGCCCACCTGCACCGCATAGGCATTTCAAGCGATCCTATTTGCCCACTTTGCAATTCTGGAGAAGAAATGGACTGGAACCACCTGCTTCGATGTGGGGCTCTTCGTGGTCTTACAGAAGAGTCGAGATACTGGGAGGCAAGAGCGCTTCTTAGGCAATAACTTCGGTCTTTTTGTTTTTTGTTCTATTGTTTGTAAGATTTTGGTTCTTTGTAACTTTTTGCCTAACCATTGGAAATGAAAAAAAAAAATCTACACTCTATCCATAAACTAAAAGCAAACACTGAAATTTTTTTTAAAAAAAAGTTCATACATCGAGAGAGATGGTTTTAAATTTAGTAAAACGCGTTCATACATGTATTCAAGGAAAAGGGCTCACATTCGAAAAGTATTGACTGTGATGATATTCAAAGTTTTATCATTTTTGTTTCTCAGTAGAATCCCTCTTTTAAGGCCAGTTTACACTTGTCCGAGTGACCCGTAGTGAGCCACTTGCTACGACTACTTTAACAATGCAAACTCCCACTTCGTCTAAATAAAAACGTAGGGAAGATGAGTCAGCGTGTCCGTTTCTACTTTGAACCAGTTGAAAATCTATCTGAGCAGTAACTACGAGCAGTGTTCGCAGAGACAGAATGTCCAATTTTTTCGTTATATCGAAAATGCCGAGATGCAGCGATACTCTAACTACGGCATTTTTTAATGAATATGCATCTTGTGAAGTATTATGGGATATTTCACTACCTGAATATTACGACCGTTAATACCTAAATAACTACTGATCAGAATGAATTTAGGTTTTGGATATTGTAGAAAAAACATAGAAGAAAATTAAATTGGGGTATCGGATTCAAAGTATTTATTTTAAACATATCTATTTCTGAATTTTCTTTAATCAAAAAACAATTAAATTATATGTTATTTAACTACCTAATAAAATACAGTTTTCATTTAAAAAAATAAGTAAAAAGGCAAACATTTATTTTATTCTGTTGATATAAATTTCGAAAAGCCAGTTTCTACTCATCGCCAATTAGATTAAATAAAATAGAATCTAAAATTTTGAAATTTTGTTTTATAGATTTTCCTTTTTCTTTGAACCAAAAATTAGATTTTATTTACAAACGACCAGTCGGAAGTATTAAAATAAAAATCGCCGACAGAAGGCGTATGAGACTATTATTAACATGTTAAAATTTGAGGGTGTTGGAGAGTTCAAGCAAAAGTTTAATAAATTTCGCTCAACACCATGCACAGAAAATGGCCTCCTGGAATAAATATGCTGATTGTGCATTTTGGCACTCAAAATAAATAGTACAGAGAACTGTAGGAGCCGCCCGTCCTTAGAAACTGAAGTGCTATCTGCGTTTTAATTTTGCTGGTAGAACATCTTGAAAGGAAGAGTACTTTTTTTTTTCCTTTCTTTTCAATAAGTGGAGTGACCATTACCAATAAAGTTTCAAATTATCCTTCACCCATTCTGATGAGGTTTTTGTAACTTTGGATATCCTTGCCCCGAAATTCATTTAAAAGTTGATCTAATGCTCCCAATTCATCATGACGAGCTACATAGTTAAGTTTGGATTTCCTTTTATTCCTCTTTTTTCCCACCCCTAGAACAGAAATTTATTCATTGAAAACTGCTTCACAAACTTCAAGCAGAGCAAGTTGCACAATGGTATCCATTTTGCAAACAAACGAAGGCGAGTTGTCAGTCCGCTCTGATTGGTGTAAACAATCTATCCGAGTACAGGTCCGTTCACTCGGTTCGAGACACTCGGATGAGAAGCTCGCCGAAAGTCACACAAAGCTCACTCGAAGAAGTGTAAACCGGCCTTTAATTTAATTCAAGTCTGTAGTTTGATTCATTTTAGTTTTTTTCTAATAATTTTTTGCTGCTTATGTATGCGACTTTTCGAATCAGTAGTTATATCAGAATTTTAATGATGTCTATTAACAGCTCTATTTGCCAAAACTGACAAAGCAGAATTTACAATATTATTAAGGATTTTCAGGCTTCCTAATTAGGTGGCATTAGTAAAATTTAAATATAAATCACAAAATTTTAAGTTTCCCTTTAACAAATTTTGGGTATTTAGGATAGAACTCTTGTTCTACAGCAAAATCTTATCTATGAAACTAATGGTTATTCTTTAAAATTTAGTAATGAAACATGGCTATAAAAATGGTAAATCACTTATCATTCTCTTCGAAGAAATTTTCAAAAATTTTAAATAACACATGTTTAAGCAAAAGAAATTCTATTAATGAAATAATTTTTTTTCTGTACGCTAATTAGATTCTTTTACACCTAATTATTATAATTAGCTATAAAAGAATCATATTGAAAATTAAATAAATAAATAAAATCTGAAAGCTTTCAGATTTTAAATTAAGCCCAAAGGGGCATTTTTTTCATTTACACACACATACACGTTTCAGGAGCATTTGGGCTAATGTCCCTTTGGGTTAAACATATTTAAAAAGAGCACATTTTTAGAATTTCCGATAGACAATCTTGCGCGCTGGAGATAAAAATATTTTATTCCGTACACTGTTGCTACTGCTCGACTTGAAATCGGTGAGTTTTTCAATCAAAGATCCGTCAAAGTGTTACAAAATATGAAATAGATAATAAAACAAATTCAAAATTCGGGCTTTCAGGCCTCCGTTCGGGTGGAGGACTACGTTACTCAAAATTTGATAGCTTTGGGCACCGTTATTTTTTTACAATGCGAGAAATATACATACATTCATGCAGATTCTCCATTATTTAATTTCTTTAAATATAACACAGGGCATTAATATTTGGGGCAATAATTTGAAAAGTGATTTAACGTTTTTAGTGATTCGAACTAAAATGCCATTTTGAGACTAACAGCCCTTCTGGTTTAACCCCTTCCGGCTAATAAATAAAAAGGTATGTTATCAGAATGTTCAATATACAAATTGGAGAGAAATCTAACTAAATGGCGGTAACCCTAACCATACATGAAGCTTTACGAAAAGAATAATTATTTTATACAGAATTAATATACTACATATAATGTTGAATATACGCTTAGGCAAGGCTGTGCGCGACGGCGAATTTCTGCAATTCTGTCATGTTTTTTCAAGAGAAAACTGTTGCGTTCTTGGGAAAAAATTACATTCTTACCTTGAACACAGCGATCATTTTTAGCTTTAAAAAAACATCAAAGAATTGCAAAAATTCGGCACTGCGTACCAGCTTTGGCATCACGCACAGTAAACATTATTTTCACAACATTATCACTGTACAGTTGCTCATGACGTATTATAAATTTTGGCACTTTGGCGCCCGACAGAAAAGAATCAAAATAAATTTTAGCAACTGTTTAGCAAAAATCTGCAAACAGATTTAGCCAATTACTGTACTTTATCTTTATAATGATCGTGCAAAGGAATATAAATATATCCATATATTCTTTATAATATAATCGAATAAACGAGCAAAGGGAACAATTAATGATTTTATTTCAAAGCACTCTGAAATAAATTAGAGTTTAAACCATTTCAGAATAGTTTATCAGTTAACAATATATATATATATACAATTTTAAAAAAACAAAAAATGAATCTCTATCAGTCACATAACATTTGGCATATTAGTGAAATTTCGCGGGTCCAGTTAATTACTAATAATAATTGAAATGAATCTGCGTTTATCGCCTTTAAATCGCTTAATTCATTAATTTATAACGTAATAAATTTGAGAGAAGAATTAAATACCTTATGTTTTGCTGAACGAAAAACACTGCCGCATGTTTAGTAATATAAATGCATAAAAATAAAAAAATTACGGTTAAAACATTTTCTGAAATTTATAATTCTCAGCACCTTTAAATAACGAGCACTCCAATAAAGTGGACGATGTAAATTATTCCATAAGTGTCCACAACTATTTTATAACAAGCTTCATTGTATTATACATTAAACGCATTTTAATCTGTATCAGCTAGATACTTAACTACAGCATAAGTGAAAAATTATATTAGTAAGCAGTGTATTTATTCATTTTAAATCAGCCAATTTGTTAATCAATAAAGGTTTGATTAAATCTGGAAGATAAATGAAAAGTTCTTATGCTTTGATGAATAACAACACTCTAGAATCGGCTAAGAGAGACGGTACGAAAAAATTAGTTGAAGGTTTTATATTTCGAGCAATGGCAACACTCGTGTTACATTAATTAAAAGAAAGTTGTAAATAGCTATGAAATTATAAATTGATTATAAGTTAAATATATTTTAATATAAATATGAATTAGATACACATTATTAGAACAAGAAATTTATTTATAGGAAATTTATTTTTATTTATTTATTTTATTTCCAATGGCTACGCAAAAATTGCAAAGAACTAAAGTCTTATAAACGGAGGTTACAAGCAATAGAACTAAGAACAAAAAGACCTAAAGTCATTGCCTAAAGAGCGCTTTTGCCACCCAGTATCTCGACTCTTCTGTAAGACCACGAATAGTCCCACATCGGAGCAGGTGGTCCCGTCCATTTCTTCTCCAGAATCACAAAGTGAGCAAATAGAATCGCTTGAAATGCCTATACCGTGCAGCTGGGCGGCAAGGCAATCATGTTCTGTATACAGACGGAAAGTAGCAACTGCATTGCATATTGGACTATCGGGAATAAGAGAAGGACTTACAGTTCTCCAATTTTTCCTGTACGAGTCTGAAGATCTCGTAAGATATTAGATGTAAACAAATTTTAAAAAAAATAGTTCAATCTTCCAATAAGAAATGGCTGTTTTGGGATGTTGTAGTTAGATAGCCTCTTTTTGCAAGGAAATCTGCTTGTTCATTGCCCCAAAGGTCGTAATGACCAGGCACTTACTGGAGAACGATTTCTTTCCCCTTTAAAGTAAGAGTTCTGAGGAATTCTTGACATTGCAAAATTTCAGGTGTTAGTGGGTGTTCAACAGAGCTAAGTGACTGAATGGCTGTGTGAGACTCAGAAAAATTGACTGCCTTTGCAAACTTGTATTGTAGCTAATAATTGCTTTAGGGCTATACATATGGGTACTACTTCACCATCAAAGGAACTACCAATGTATCCTGCAGGGGCGTAAAAAGAAAAAAAAAAAAAAAAAAATTCGAAAACACACCATCCCCAACTTAAATGATAGTTAAACTAAGAACCACCAGTAAAAATGTGCAGCAGGTGGATATCTGGCCGCAATGGTCTCCAAAGCGAGCAATATCAAAACACTTGGTGCAACATCTTTCTATGGATGGTTTCCACTACGTCTAGCCTTATTTCGATATTAATCACCCCCAAAGGGTTTCTGAATGTCAAGAGTGGTAATATATTACCTGGAATCTCAAGATCTTTCTTAGTGTTCAAGACGTTTTGAATAAATCCATATTCAGTTATACGATATTTCTCCCAGATTCTTCGCATGCCTTCGTGGTGTAATGGTCAGCACGCTAGGCGCGTATTCTAGAGGTCCGTGGTTCGAGTCCTGGCAAAGGCGTTGCTCATTTTTCATCTCTCCTGCTTCGAATAACCTAATGACTCTACACGGTTTTTAATTTTCTAGGCTTGACTACATAGTCCCTCCAGTAAGGATCCTCCATCCACAGCATTAAGAAGTATGTTTATTGCTTTTAATCTCTCAGTAATCAATAACAGATTGATTAAATCTGAAAGTGAAATTAAAAATCTTATACTTTGACAATTAACGAAATTCTGAAAATGCTTTGTTCGAGAAAACAATAAAGATTTTAAATTTTGCGCAGTGGCAACATATGCGAAGGGCAACTTCTATAGTCTATTACGTTAAAATAGGCACTTCAATGTTGTAATGACCCTTCCCTCATTTACTATCGTAACGTGTGTCGTCATCACCGCACAGAGTGAATTAGCAGATTTCAGCAAATGAGAAGATACGATTTTTTTCCCGCAACAGTCCCTACCATGGATATGACGCTTTTTTTTTTGGAGTAAAATGGCCTTAAGCATATGCCTATATATCCTTTCCGCTTTTTTCGTTAGCCAGTTTTGAAGACAAGATTCGTGTGCTATGGATTTTATTTTATCACGGCAGGATTTTGTATTTAAATGAAATGTAATACACCTTCTTCGAGATGTAAAAGAAATTTGCAATCTGCTAATTTAGTAGATTACAGTCCAACACCTCAATGATATAATTCAATATATTGTTGAGGCAATTGCAATAATATTAATATAATCCTCAATAATAATAAATCTTTTTAATGAGTTTATCATTAAAAAGATTAAAAAAAATTAAAATATATAAAAATTTATAAAATGGGTGTGTCTGGGGGGAAAGCCTATATAAGCATTTAGCTCCGCATTTAAATAAACATATTATATATTGCTAACTGCGCATAGAAACAAATTTCGACTGTTCAATAAAATTAGAACTCAATTAAAAATGAATTTCCATTTCCAAAGCTTCGTTTGTTTCTGCATTTCTTTATTAAGCACAAAATTGCGTCAACAAAAAATATCAGACCACAAAAAAGTTTAAAAAAATTAAAACCGAATTTAAAGAAGTTTGCAGTCTACAAGGATTGAACAATGAAACTGAAACCCTTGGAGAATATCGAACTCTAATTTTCAGGTCTCAAGAAACCAAGATGATTTCGAATTTCATCGATAAGAGCAGAATTTGAAATTTTGGTTTCCAACTGAATTAGAGATATTGACTTCAGAACTGTATGATATCAGTTGGAGATATATTGAAGTTTAAAAGAAGGTAAATTATTCATGTCTGCTTGGCGTGACCAAGACCGCACGTCTTTTCAAATATAAAGATCAAATTCCTGCCTATACACTTAAAAAAATAAAGAACGTTATTTAGTTGGTGTCGAGGCAACAGGAAACAATCTGAAAGGATATTAAAGTGTTAAAAACGGTACACGAAATAAACAGATATATAAAAAGACTGTTAAAGTTAGAATAGGAATAAATACTCCTCAGAACTTATCCATTTCTAAAAAAGCTATCTGTCGGGATCTTCTTGTGATTTTTTTTATTACCACCACCCCTGATAAGCATTGGTTTCAGTGACGGCAGAAGCGTAAAACTTGGACGCAAAATATATTTTGTTCAGCGCTAACTTCTCAAATAAAAGCTAGTCTTTCTTTCATTTTTTAAATTGCAAATTTTGCTTTGCAGTACTAAGTTACTATAGCAATACAGGATAAAACTGGAAAAT
>KK117368.1:210596-235200 GCA_000611955.2 Stegodyphus mimosarum
TATTTTATTAATTACTTCACTGCAATTAATTAAATCTTTCTTATATACCTAAACATATCTTAAGATACAGAAAATGTGGCAACTATTCGTTTTTACAGTCGAAGTTATAGCTACATGGAGTCAAAATGCAATTTTTTTTTTTTTCCTTCTAGGCTTACCGCAAATATTCGCCGATAAACATTTGCGATCATAAAACACTTGATTCTTCACTTCCATTAAACTGGCTCAATAAAACAACCATTAAAATCCGATATTCTTCCCATGACTGAATTTAAATGTGCTGTTGCACGTAAAGACGACTTCCATACAAGGCAATCCTGAATTTTTTAAGGTATTTTAGAAGAGAGAATATGAGTTCGCATATAAGACAGCCTCATTTGAGTTAAATATTAATGCAATGAGCAAACATGAGCTGTATATATTGAGGATGTTCAACAAGAATGATAATTAAACGGTCTAAGCCATATAATCTCGCACAAAATTAAATATTTATGCTTTCTTCTCTTTCGTTTAATGGAACAATTAAAAGGTGATACTATTTTTTTAAAGCAAACTCCGCATGTTATGATTTTCAGAATACATTTTAAGATTCTGAAACATAATCATGTTATATTTGGCCCAATATTATATTTTATTAATCAACATGCTATAGTTAGCTCCCCCTCCCAAAGACACAATAGCCAGGAGCAAATTTCTACAGTTTTAAACTATGGTCTTATAACAAGAATTTGTGAATTAAGTGTTTGTAAAAATATTCTGACGTCGAAATGACATCATAACAAGAAGCGCCATTTCAGCATGATGCCATTCTTCATTGGCTATTCAACAACGCTAGAAAAGCACACTGTTTTTGCATTATATAATTTGACCGCTTTATTGTAGTCCGTTTCTGTTAAATTCGCTACTTTTGTATAGATGTCAATATGCGGTGTTCGATGCTAAAAAGCAACGACACTTCCCACACATTTTGAACGTAGATGGGTTGGTTATTTATACACCGTGCCCAAAAGGCATGTTTACAACTCTGATAACCTTGGTTTGCAATATGGCTGCATCAGGTGTTACGAATACTGCAGAGTGCGTAATAATTTCCTTTTTGTTTCCTGACTTTCCGAAATATAACATCTTGGCTAAGGAACTAGGACATCTAAATCAAGTACTTTTAATTACTATCCGAGATGATTTGCAATGCAATTAATTTATAATCCGATTTAATTTTGTTTATCATTTCTTGTGAACAAAACACAGATATGATGTCAAGGTTATTCGATACGAAGTACGAACATTCGTATTTTTTTCACTTGTAGTAAAAAAAGTGAAGCAGATCTCTTAAATCGTTACTAATTAAGTTTTGGGAAATAAAATCCAGCATTTTTATAAGTGTAATACATAAATGCGAAAGAAAAAGTCCATTTCATCTATTTGTATACGGAAATAAATTAATAAAAAAAAGTTTTATAATTTTCAAGAATAATACCTTCAGAGTTACAAGTTTTAGCTAACCAAAAAAAGAACAAGTAGATGGCGTGCATTCCGCAGCCAACGTACATACCATATTACATTACAAACATCTTAATTATATTTATGATGTAAATTTTTTAAACTGGAGGAGCGAAGCAGTCTTCGTTTGGCGTTGTTTCAAACAAAAATTCTATTGTTTTCGAAACCGATCAGAGCCTTTCCTTCTACAGCAAAAACTGTTTTGCTTCGGGAAAAAAAGGGGGGGGACTTGTTTCTATCAATAAACGTAAGGTCAGGTTTTCAACAAACGATTTACCCTCCTCCTTCCCCTAATTAAAGTGATTTTCGCCATATTCATCGAACCAAGTTCAGTTCTTGAAATTATCTTCACATCTTAAGACCATCATAGATTTCCCCTTTATTCTTTTCTTTCATTGACGTAAAATTGTTCACTTGCCATCCTGGTATTCAAAAGATTGAATTACTATTTTAACATTCTCTGAATGGCAGATTTTCTACATGATTAATAAAATTTTTTGTTGTAAAATAACTGGAGATGGTAATCACCCAGTTTCCAATTATTTTAACAACTTTGACTTTATTGCGTTGTATTTCGACAGGGCAGGGTCTTTCAAGTCACCTTTTGTTTTGAATTACGTCATACATTTTTACTAACATTTTCATAATATTCAAACTGCTTAATATACTTTTAAAAATCATTTCAGCCACTCTTAAAACAATTTCTAATCAAATTTAAGCAAATTAAGAACTAATTTTCGAATTTCTAGTAATAACATGCTTCCTTAAAGTCATCATGATAATAAGAGAGATTAAACTAATACACATTCTACGAAAAACTTTATTGAAGCATTCAAAAAGACTAATTTTTAGATGTTGCCTATTGTGCTTCAATGCAAAATTTAAACTTCTTTTATGATATTTTGCATATATTTATTACATTTGAAGACATATTGTATTTATTGCAGATGATATTATCTTCCACGGGTTTATTTTACTTAATTTTCTAGTTCTCAAGAAAAGATACTATTTTTAAACCTAGCATTTTGTATCCGAAGAAAATATTCAATGTAAACACACAATTATTTGAAAGCGTAAAACCATATTTCGTAATTCCAGTTTAATGTCAGTTCGTAATTTCAGTTAAAATCTTGGACTACATTTGGGGAAAATTGTTCAATCACTTTTGCGAGTCACTATCAACAGTAAAACATTTATATTACAAAAACGTTTTGTCACACAGTATGATATTGCTGCAGTCACAGAATAGATCATGACGCATAGCACAACCTCGAATAATCAAATTTCCCCATTAATAGAGGCCGACAGAGCAGAAAGGTAATACATTACTTATCTTCTAACTGAGATTAGACGCTCTGCCACGAAGAGTGTACTACAAGCATAGGAAATTAAAACACGGTTTCAGATACAGATGGTCTCAATGCCATCGAAACCACCTGCATCGGACATTTTGTTGCTTTCGAAACAGAGGCAATTCCACGACAGAAGTGCCTGTAAACAACAGCAGTGGTGCGGAATACCACTTTCGGGGCACATTTAAAAAAAAATAACAAATGATAAATGTATTTCTTGCATAGTGATTTGATTTTAAAAACTTTTTTAGTCCCAAAGGGGGATATTAGTCTTGAGATAGGATTTTGGATCGAATAAATATCAATGCGTCATTTAATTTTTGATTCGAGTCTGTTCCCACTCGGCAAAAACTAAGATTTCAAAAAGAAAGTGTATAAGGTATTTCTCCCGCCTTCTTGGCATGCCTTCGTGGTGCAGCGGTCAGCACGCTCGAAGCGTATTCGAGAGGTCCGTGGTTCGAGTCCCGGCGAGGGCATTGCTCATTTTTCACATCTCCTGCTTCGAAATAACCTAACGTCTCTACAGTGGCGATCGAACAGAAAAAGGTGGTGGAGGATGATTCTCCACCACCAGGATTTGGGGACTAGATCTCCTAATCCCCAGTCGCCCTTTAAAAAGGGGAGTATATAAGGTATTTCTCCCGCCTTCTTGGCATGCCTTCGTGATATAGTGGTCAGCACGCTCGCGCGTATTTGAGAGGTCCGTGGTTCGACTCCCGGCGAAGGCACTGCACATTTTTCAATATCTCCTGCTTTCAAAAAACACCTAATGTCTCTACAAGTAATCTTTCAAACTCAATCTCTCTTGTGGATTGACAAACTAAGCTGTTTGAAAGCAATAGATGCAGTTCTTAAAAATATTCGTTTCTTACTTTTGAATCGGATTGATTTAGATAATAAAAGTGCATTTAATTCATGATCCTAATTAAAAATATTCAATATTTACACAGAATGAAGTTATATATTTTTTTGGTACTTATTTCATGTTTTGTAAAACATTAATGAAATTTTTATTAACAAACTCCGGAATAAAATATTTTTATCTCTAGCACGCGAGACTGTCTATCCGAAATTTTAATAATACGCTGTTTCTAAATATTTTGCGATTCAGCGGTTGAACTGAATTTTATGTAGCGTAACTTACGTCACATACGTGATATTTAATCAACAAATTTATCCTACAAAACATTAATAAGACAGAAAATAGTTTTGTAAGCCATCTTACTAAGAAAACGGAACATTGATATGATGAATTGACAAAAGACTGAAAAAAAAATAGAAAAATGTATACCAATACTTAACACTGCATCTGGAATTCTAAACATAAGTTGCTATGATGTTTTTAAAATTTTTGTGATTTTGTTGTTAAATTGTATATGGCTTAAGTGCGAAAAAAACCATGCTTTATAATTAACCTTAAGAAAAAAAAAAAAAAGTTGAATCAGCAGGAGTGAGTGCAGTAGCAAACTGGTAGACTGCAAGCTCAGCGACAGCGTAAAAAAACCGTAAGAAACCCTGTTAGGCGACCGTTAAAATCTAAAACGTTTCAGAATTTTTTTTAAAGTTCTTTATCATTATTTTTATTATTAAATAATGAAGAATCTGTACTTATGTATACAAGTATAAATGTTTCTCGCACTACGGAAAAACAGAGAAACCTAGAGCCATCAAATTTTGAACACATTGTAATCATCCACCCACAAATTTGCAGCTCGAAGCCTAAATTAAAAAAAAAATTTTTTATTTATTTCATTCTTTGTATGAATTTAATATACTTTTGATTAACAAATTCAGAAATTTAAAAGTGATATGTTGCTACATGCTCGAAAGAAAACATTTTTATCTTCGGGGCGTCAGTGTTTTAGCGTTCGGTAAAATGTAAGATACTTACTTACCCTTCAAATTTAATCACAAATATAACAATACTAATAGATGGTGCACGTTAATCTTTCCAAGCATACATTTTTACTTCCTTGTACGAAGTAAAAAGGAAGTAGAATAATCGCGAAAAATTTCGAGTACCATATTTCACCGAAAATATCTTTTTGGATCGCTATCGAATGCAATTTAACGATATTTTCGAGTGACATTCCTACGTAAGGGCAGAATAAAGGACTCTTTTCCCCCAAAATAATTATAAAACTGATTTAAAATGGATTCTGAAGAAATTTTTTTCGTGGTGTCTGAGAGGTACGTACGTACGTATATGTATGTATGTATGTATGTATGTATATATGTATGTATGTATCTCGCATAACTCAAAAACGAGTAGCCTTAGAACGTTGAAATTTTGTATACAGGGCTGGAATAACATGTAGATGTACACCTCGCATTTTGGTTGCAATCCACCGCACCAAAAGTATATAAATATATAAATATATGTAGATATATATCCACTCTGTTACTCGGCTCAGTGAGTTTAGTTTCTTTATTCTTATATTTATTTGTAAATTGAGTATTTTTTGCTTTAAAAATGATTGAAATATGCTGTTCTTATCTTTGGTTACGATTTTTATGCCCTCAGTTCACCTTATAAGGTATTTCTTCCGCCTTTTCCGCATGCCTTTCGTGGTGCAGTGGTCAGCACGCTCGACGCGTAACCAAAGAACATATATCGACGCGTAACCAAATAATAGAGGTTCTTTGGCGTAACGGAGAGGTCCGTGGTTCGATTCCCGGCGAAGGCGTTGCTCATTTTTCATGTCTCCTGCTTCGAAATAACCTAATGTCTCTACAACCTGCATGAAATAATTGTGGAATTATCAACAATTTAAAAGTTTTTTAAGTGCGGCTAAGACTAATTTTTGGTTAAGATAGCGGCCATATTTTTTTTACATTTGAATAAGCTTAGCAGAATAGTGGATTTGTTGCCAATTTAAAGAAATTAAGCTTCCCAACAACAAAGTAATGTCTTCTTTTATTATTGCGAATTAAATTATGCTTGATTCTTTCTGAAATTATCATTTAAATTATTAGCTGGTTTTTGCGTACAAATTGTAATTTTAATTGCAAAAATTGTTTTTTAAATTGTTTTACCTGTACTTGGTGTTTTATGTTTTTCTATATCTTTCGATTTTTAATGAAAATATTTTGAATTTTTATGTATTTTTGCCTTCTCGCGAAGTAAAAACTGAATTAATTAGTAGCGCATGCGCATTATGTAAGCGTCGCTGAATCATCTGTAAAAAACCATTTTTTTTTATTTGTTTAATTTCTTTTATACACCGTTTTAGATTTATTATAGTATTTGAACAGAACTTGTGGTAATTATTCAGATGCTATAATTTTTGCTCACTCTGAGTTATAAAATGAATGAGATGTAACGCTGTTACGTGAACCTAGCGCCGAAGTGTAGCTATGGTAAATAAATTATAGTGAACTTTAAAAAGTGCATTTATTCTATTGTTGTTTATGCGCTATCGATGACGTAGATTTAATTCAAAATTCGTTAAATGTTAATTCAATATGTTTAAATGAAATGTAGAAAATTCCGTATAGTTTAATATTCCGTGCAAGGAAATCCTGCGGTATACACATCAGATTTTTTATTCCAATAAATGCCTGTGGCATCAGCCATGAAAGTTGGCAAGACGTAATCTGGTATTTGTTTAATCTGCAATTCATGTTGCTTGCAGTAATCATTATTTTGAACATGAAACAGTGAAACACGATTTTATTTTCTATTTTTGTTAGTTTCTTCTGTGTTTAAGTATTGCGTTGCTTATAATTGGACCCACCATAAAATAAATAAATAAATAAAGCGGAAGAAGACGAAGAAATCTTCATAGGAAATTATCATGAGCACGTTTTTCATGAGTCATAATTTAATAATTTATGAAAAATATTAATGAAATTTTAACTTTTTCTTTTATTCTAAGCCAAATACTAAATGTCATAAATACTTCAAAATTTCAAACAGATGTGCACATGTAAAAATAATAAATTGAAATAAATAGGTACTTTCCAATTATCGGCTCACCGATTTCAACGTTCGCTAAGACTGCTCTGTTTTTAATATATTTTGAGTTTACACAGAGCATATTAAGTCAGGCGTTTAAGAAGTCGGAATTATGGAGTAGTTGAGTGACCTTCAGTCTTTCCTCCATGGTATACAAAAGAAAACAAGGAACCCTACATGCCTTGCACGGATCTTAGCGCATGTACATTTGAATGCTTTATATTTAAATGAACACTTTCTACCGCTGTAAAAATATAAATATCCAGCATATAGGTTTTTTTTCGCATAAAATTTCTTTTCTCTTAAAAAATATTTATTATTCTATTATTATTATTCATGAACAGAATAAAAATTATACGATGTAAACATAGCTTAACAATTATTTTTGTTAAGCTATCTTTAGAAATGTTTGTTTGCCTTGTTTGCAAAAAGTGGCTTGTTTCCGGCCAATGAGCTGAAAACGTCTGACTATTCATAAAGTCGCCATTGGGCTGAAAACTTTTCATAGATGCGGGAATAATCAGAAAGTGCCAAGAAGGTATAACAATTATCTGAAATTTTAAAGTTGGAATTTTGCCTAAAATTACTTTATTTTTTAACGTACACTGCGCCAAAAAAGGAGGGGGATAGTTCTATATCTCCCGTTCTACTGGGCCGATTGTTGAAATTCAAATTGCGTTTTCCATGTCTCGAAAGCACGACTTAGGATATATATTAGATTTATATATAGCATTGTTCTAACAATAATCTAATACATATCCTAAGTCGCGCTTTCGAGACACAAGAAACGCAATTTGAATTTCGTCAATCGGCACAGTAGAACGGAAGATATAAAAACTGTCCTTTTTTTGGGGGGGGCGCAGTGCACATGTTTCTTATTCAGTATTTATTAAATTATAAATATTGTGTACATTTTCTATAGACGCTTTCTATGTTTTGGTAATTTTAACTATGCAACATAAAAATAGGCTTGCTCAGATTTGAAACAAGAACATATATAGCGTATAACAGCTACTTTAATTCTATTGGGTTTTTAGCCATTTTCATGGCTGTTGCCAATTTCTGGCCGGAATCAGGATTTATTGCACAATGCGCTATCTATTATTATTACTATATGAATTTAAAAGCAATGTGCTCCCACTGCCATAAATAAAATACTTTTTATGTTCTATGAGCCAGTGTATTACCGTTCGCCAAAATGTAAAATATTTAACTTTCAGATTAAACCTGTTTGTTACGAACTATGCGATTTAAAAGCAATAAATGCACTTTTTAGTAATAATTAATTTTTAATTTATCATTATTATTTTAAATTTTAATCCGACGGAGTTAAATAAAAATGCATTTGCCTAGTTGGATGGGAGCTA
Source organism: Stegodyphus mimosarum (assembly GCA_000611955.2). Classification (NCBI taxonomy): domain Eukaryota; kingdom Metazoa; phylum Arthropoda; class Arachnida; order Araneae; family Eresidae; genus Stegodyphus; species Stegodyphus mimosarum. The sequence continues at coordinate 218,774 of KK117368.1, forward strand.
ATAACTGGTACGGCATCTCTACAGTATTTATTATGTTGAATCCGTCCTGTCTTGTGGTAATATCGCTTTAAGCTCCTTTCTCAATTTTTTCAATGGTTGTCCGAGAAAGATTTGCCAGGCTCAGTTGCAGAGATGCAAATAAAAAAGAAGTTTTATTACAGAAATAATAATATATATAATGACTGCTACAAGAAGACCATTGTGTCCCTTATCAAAAGCTAAATGAAACGAAACAACTGGTATTTCAATCAATAGCTGTTCTGCCAATACATACTGAAAATAAAATAGCATAGCAAAATAATATAACTTAAAAGGTTTGAAAGAAAGAAATAAGTTAATACCTATTTCATATTCCTTGCTCCTATGTACTGTGCACCGAAACATAAAACATCTTAAAATATTTTTCTTTAGAGCAGGCCTTTCTAAGAGTATAATTAAAAGCAGTTGTCATATTAAAAGTTGTCATTGTACAAGCTGCAGCAATCCCAAAACTCATAGTATAATTCCCATTGCATCTAAAACTTTGAATCATTGGACTGGAACGATTGAACAAACAAACAGACACACAAACAAACAAACAGGCAGGCAGGCAGTCGCTCGCTCGCTCACTCACTCACGCACACACACAAAAAAAAGAGCGATACTCTTTTGGTTTATTATTAAAATCATTTGATATTTTTATGAAAATATACAAACTGGACTCATCCAAATCATTATATATATTATTTTCCATTATAACTATTTTAGGTGGCTGGCCGTACAAGAGGTTAGGGCTAAGAAGGTGGATGCCTGTTTTGATTAAGACTGAATTCGGAAAAATGTTCAGGATTACGGTTCTACGATCAATGTAAAATTTCACTGCAGAGCACTTATGAAGCAAATAAAAACCGATTTTCGCCTGTCAGAAAGAATATCTTAAAAACAAAGTTAAAAAAAAATTGCCTTTCTTCAAGAGGCTTTTTGAAATGTACATATTTTTCAGTGCAAAAACATAGAAATGGTTTCAGAGTCTTTTTTGAGTATACCTCAATCTTCTAGGAGAATAAATAAAATTCTATTGTGTAGAGAAAAGAAGAAAGGTATTTTTGCTGCATATATATATATATATATATATACAATTTTTTTAAAAACATAATATAATCATGCCTAATATTTTCGCGCATTAAGCTGCCGAAAAATTATCAATTAAGACATAACGTACAAAATTTAAAGCCAATTTTTCACAAAGACCAAAAATTGAAATTTCATACGTAACAAATTCAAATAATCCTATAAATGCAAAAAAGAATTTAATAAATGTTGAAACCAAAACACTACAAACAAACAATACCCCAATTAAAAAAAGCAATGAAATTTAAAGAAAAAAAGGGCATAATAGAAAAGGTATTCAATCAATTTCAATACTACTTCGTCAGTAGGAAGAACACAGAAATCAATTGCAATCTCTCTTCCACAAAAATCCTTGCTTTTCTGCATCCAGAATTAGCCGATGAACCATTTCAATGTATTTTAATTATAGTAGTTCACCCGAAAATTCTGCCCTCTCCCCAAAGCAAGTAAAAAACAAAGCAAATTCTAATAAAAAATTTTCATCTTTAAATGAAGAGAACTCTATTCAAAGAACTGAAAACGTAAGTGAAAAAATAAAATACTTTAGGAAAAAATTCAAATCAAAATTTCATCTTTAAATAAAGAGAACAAACATATATATCCTAATTAATTGAAAACTTAGTGAAAAGACTTAATCTAAACGGAACTTAAATAAAAACTCACAAGACGTAATTAAAAACTTCCAGCTTTTTCAATTAGAGCACAACCGAAACTATGAAAAAGATCGTTACATAAGAGACATTTAAGTTTGCCAGTTCGGCTTCATTGGCGAGACTACAACACAGTGGCGAGAAAGTAATCCCTCAAAAGGCTAAAAATTGGAACAAAAGATGGAATTTTGAAACCAAAAGAAAAACTTTTTAACACTTCTATTAAAATTTTAAAATATATATTTTGGAAAAAAAAATGTTACTAATTAAAATGAAATTTGAGTAAATTCTGACCTTTTTAAAAACAAACAGGGAATAAAGGATGTGATTCAGTGTAAAACTTTAATTAAATTTTTGAATTAATTATATTTTAAAATTAGTAGACTCAATAAGGGTGCTCAAAAAGCGGTAAAAAAGTTTTCATAAATTGTTTTATAAAAATGAGTAGAAAAATCCTCTAACTTGAGTTTTAGATTTTAAAATTTTTTTAATTAAAAATTTCAGAAAAATGAAGAAGAAAGCTTGAAAAAGAAGTAACGGAACTATTGTTAGAAAAGCAAAAAGTCTTCACGTCATGGGATTATCATGACGACTTTGAATATAGGAGGCCCTTGTTTTAATAAAAGAATGGTAATTAAGAGAAAAATAAATAAAAAATAATAATAAATAAATAAAATTCAATAAAAACCTATAAACCATTTCAAACATCCTTCTTTATCCTTCTATTTTGGAGCTTACATATAAAAATTCATTCTTTTAAAATGTATTATACAGGGTGCAGACTACACCAGATTTTTTTAAAAGACTACTAATTAAAATTTTAATGAAAATTAGAATTTCTTCTTTTTGTATTTCTATTTCAGAATAACACAGAAAAACATTGCAAAAATACAGAAACAGAATAACATTGCAAAAATAATAATGTGAGTAAAGCATCCCAGATGAAGAGAAAATTGGTCTTTGAATAAAACTTGGATTTCTTCACTCTAATTCTGTATTTTTTATACACCTGTGCACATAAAGATCCTGCTATTTAAAGAGTGAATTAGGCAGCCGTGAACTCTGACTGTTTTTTCATGTACCATCACAGATACACCTTTTTCATTTGTTGGGGAGGGGGATGGGGAAAAAAGAACAGAAAGGAAAAGAAAAAAAATTGTCTAACTTAATAGAATGGCGAGGAAAGCTTTCAATCGGAGAAGTTCAAATTCCTGTAGAACTAAGTATGCATTTCTTATCTAAAAGTATATACGTCTTGCAAAACCGAACATGGATTTCAATTTTGTCACCAAGAAGTATTATGAGACATATATAAATGTGGTAATAATTAAAAATAAAAGTACGCAAGCATTGTATATACCCTTGTCTAGAAGTGTGTATACATTGAAGAGCCTTGTGTCAGCTTTTCAGAATATAGTCATTTGTAATTCAGAATCTATAATGAATGACGTGGTGCAATGTGAATTATATATTGTTAAGTGCCGGCCAGTCGGCGCAGTGGTTAGACTGCCTTATCGATGGGCCCGGATTCGAATCGCGGCGTGTTCTCTGCCAAAACTGGGGCGGAAGCTTAAGAGTGAGCCTAGGTTCAATAATACTTCAATCAGCAATGGTACTACGGAGGTGATGGCCTAGGTTCTACCTGTGCTTGTTGCAGGCATTGGTATTATTCTCTATTTGTGAAAAGTTCTGTATGAGTTCAGCCAAATACTTGTAGATATGTATTAGAGCCATAGTAGGGATCGTAGTACTGTATACATATCTAAACTGTACAGAAGCATAGTTATCTTATTCGTAAGTTCACTTATTACATAAAATATTTGATTGAATACTGCCGTATCACTAGAATTACAGCCTAATGTTGCTCACAAGATACAGATGCCATCCACACGGTTGACATTAAAATTCTGCACAGCTAACACCTCGGACGAAAGAAAATCGCAGCGACGTTTTCGGTCTTTACAGTTTGAAGAAAGCACCATTACAATTTATGAAAATTAGCGTTACGTAAGTTACATACAGGGGCCGTAAAAGAAGGAAAAACCATTCTTACTAAGATAAATACTATGAGACATTGATACATTTTTTTGCCGTACTACTAAATTCTGTGCTTTCAAATTTCTTGAATCTTTGAAACTCAAAGTAGCAAATCTGCATCATAGTACACCTTCGCCGAACGAGGAGGTTACATAATTAACACATTGCACGTACGGCAAAATCACGTTAAAAATTAACTTCGTAGGGAAAAATGTATAATGCAGTTTAGGAAAGTAAATAATTTAAACATATCCTTCTAATTAAAGGAAAAAAAGAAACTAATATTAATTGAAAGGATTTTTATTACTGCTTAATAAGTACGTGTTTAAAAGAAATGTTTAAACCTAGTGATTTATATCATTATTCACCCATTAAATATATACTCTTAGACAAAAAAAAAGCGACACACCAAGAAGGAGTTATCCGAATGGAACGAAAATCGGTAGAAGTGATGTACATGTAGAAAAACAAATGATTACAGTTTGACAAAAATTGGATGATTTATTGAAGTGATCGAGCTTCACAAAGTGAAAAAGTTAGTAACGCGTTTGCCACCTCTGGCCCTTATGCAAGCAGTTATTCGTCTTGACATCGATTGATAGAGGTTGCGGATGTCCCCCTGAGGGATAGCGTGCCAAATTCTGTCCAAATGGCGCGTTAGATCGTCAACATCCCGAGCTGGTTGGAGGATCCTGCCCATAATGCTCCAAACGTGCTCAATAGGAGAGAGATCCGGCGATCTTGCTGGCCAAGGTAATGTTCGGCAAGCACTAAGGCAAGCAGTAGAAACATGTGCAGTGTTGTTGCGGGCATTATCTTGCTGAAATGTAAGCCCAGGGTGGCGTGACATGAAGGGCAACACAACGGGCCTTAGAACTTCGTCGACGTACCGCTGTGCTGTAAGGTTGCGACGAATGACAACCAAAGCGGTCCTATTATGAAATGAAATGGCACCCTAGACCATCACTCCTGGTTGTCGGTCTGTCTGCCGGAAGACAGTCAGGCTGGTATCACACCGCTGTCCGGGGCGTCTCCAGACTCCCCTTCGCTGATTATCGGGGCTCAGTTCAAAGCGGGACTCATCACTGAAGACTATTCTACTCCAATCAGTGACATTCCAGTGCGAATGAGTCGGACATCATTTTTTTATTTCGTACAAGGAAATAAAAATCCGTCATGAAGGCATGCCCACTTTAGGAAGGTTGTGGAAATTATTTTGATTAATTGATAGATTGCGCTAGCGTTTCGTGTGAAACGTGAGATGCCTTTTTTGAATTTCGGCGGACTCTCCACCAGGAGCTCTATGCATAGGTAGATAGATAGATTCGTGCGTAGCTTCGCACATTAGTCGAATAGGAACAATGAAGTTCCTATTAAAATATTTGATATTTCGATTGGCATGAGTATATTCGATCTTTTATGATCAGTGCAAATCTGTAAGTGATTACTTGTAAATAATGTACATATTAAACTTTACGATTTTAAAATTACTCAACCTTTGATTTCTATGACTCTTTGAATTTTTGAAACAAAACTGGTGCATGCGGCCATCAATTTGGATTTAGCACATAGCAAGTGTGCGAAGACAGCAAAAGGTAAGGCTAAATTTTCTATTTTGTAAAGTAGAGCCATGGCAGAAGATTCTGTTCTTAAACTGAAATCGAAACGAAAAGTTCTAAGGACCACCGTGTCCAAGATTCTAAAGAAACTCGAAACGGAATTAGATAAAGAAGACATTAGTACAAGTATAATAGAAGAAAATTTAGATCAATTGATTATGAAATCGAAATCTCTGACTGATTTAGATGCTCAAATACAGCGCGATTTGAAATTGGAAACCGACGATTTCGAAACTGAAATAACATCTTGTATCGAATACGAAGAGAAAATCCAATTATGGCAGTTTAGAGCGAATAAAAAATTGAAAGAATTAACTAAAGTGACAAATTCGGATAATGAAAATAGCATTTTTAACGAAACCGCCAAAGATTCTCAAAACGAAAGCAATAAATTTACCCGGCTGCCAAAATTAACTATCTCTAAATTCTACGGAGATTATACCCAATGGACAAGTTTCTGGAACTCTTTCAAAGTAGCAATCCACGATAATGAATCTTTAACAAAAATCGAAAAATTTAATTACTTAAAATCGTACTTATGCGGCAACGCTGCACACACGATAGAAGGTTTCTGTATTTCGGAACAAAATTACGACGAAGCTGTTGAAATTCTTAAAAACAGGTTTGGCAGAAAAGATATCATTATAAACTCACACATGCAAAAACTCCTGAATCTTACCCCAGTAACTAAAACCAGTGACATTTTAAAACTTCGCAAACTTTGTGACACTATAGAAACCGAAATACGCAGCTTGAAATCGTTAGAAGTCACACCAGATAAATACAGTTATATGTTGATCCCGGCAATAATGAAAACACTGCCTTCTGAGATAACTTTAGAGTTTAATCGTAAAACGGATTCATCATCCTTTTTTAATGTTGATAAGTTAATACAATTTATTCGATCGGAATTAGAATGTCGGGAAAGAAACCATCTTTTGCTCTCTACCCATAAATCAGAAAACACTTCCTGTGCTTATAAAGAGAAGAAGGGAGGGAAGGAGAGTATAACGTCTTCTGCTTACCAGCTCTTGGCGCCAGTTAGTGAAAACAAAACTACTAATTGGTGTCTGTTCTGTAATACATCTAAACATGTTACTGAAAAATGTGAGTCATTGACAGTTGATGAGAAGAGAAATTTATTGCGTAAGCAAGGAAGATGTTTTTTATGCTTGAAATCGAAACATCGAATGAAGGAATGCAAAAGTGGTGTCGTTTGTTCCAGATGCAAGGGCAAGCATAACCGTTCTATATGCTTTCAGGCTGAGAAAGAACTAAAAGAAAAAAATGACAGTGTACAAGATTCGCATGTTCTTTCAACATTCTCTGGGAATAAAATTAAAACCATTTCGCTTCAAACGTGTTGCGTAACACTCCGAACAAATACGCAGTCGGTTTTAATAAGAGCTCTTCTGGATTCAGGTAGTATGCGTTCTTTCGTGGCAAAGGAAATCGCGGATAAATTGAAACTTCCTATTATTCGATCAGAAACTCTTTCAGTATTTACGTTTGGAAATAAAACACCCATTAGAAAAACATTTAACGTTGTTAAGATAAAGTTAGAGAACAAGGAAATACCGAATTCGAAAATCGAAATTGAAGCCCTCGTGACTGAACAAATTTCAAGTTCCGATTTACCACCTCCTATTGTGAATAAACACATTATAGGCAAACAGTTAGAACGTTTACAACTCGCAGACTCTTGGGATTGTAAGGAAAAAATAACTCTTTTGATAGGAGCTGATTATTATTATGATATAGTGACTGGGAAACTTAAACGTTTAGACAAACATTTAGTAGCTGCAGAAACGCTATTCGGTTGGTCTCTGCTAGGTTACACTAAAGGTACAAGGTGCACTTCTACAGCCTTTAATATTGTAGTTGAGGAAGATATAATATCTGATCAGATAAAAAACTTTTGGGAGCTTGAAAGTTTAGGTATAAAGCCTGAAAATGAATCATCTGATCCATTGGAAGATGCTATAATGGAAAAATTCGAATCGGAAATTTTATACAAAAATTCTCGTTACAAGGTTAGGCTGCCATGGAAGTCTGATAGAAAATATGAGTTACACAATAATAAAGCGGTTGCGGTGAAACGATTTGAGAAACTCATAAAGCGATTTCAGAATAACCCCGAACTTTTTTATTCATACCAGACAGTTTTACAAGATTATTTACAACAAAACATCATTGAACCAGTTCCAGACACTGAACTCAAATCACAATGTGAAACCCAAATCACATTTTATTTGCCTCACAGAGAAATCATTCGCAGTGATCGAACTACTAGTAAACTACGTATCGTATTCGACGCGTCCTCACATGAACCTGGTGAAATTTCGTTGAACGACTGCTTATATATTGGTCCAAATTTGTATCCTGACATTTCCGAACTTTTATTAGCCTTCAGACTTCATCCTGTAGCCCTTATAAGTGACATAAAGCAGGCTTTTCTGCAGATAGAGGTAGATGAGAAAGACAGAGATGTAACACGTTTTTTGTTTACAGAAAACCCATTCGAAGATCCACAAAATTTCATAACTTACCGATTCACTCGTGTGTTATTTGGCGTAAATAGCAGTCCGTTTTTATTGGCTGCAACCATTAAACACCATTTGAAACAATATAAGAAAACCTACCCTGCCACTTGCGAATTCCTAAATGATCACATTTATGTAGATGACATCATTGGAGGACACCAAAATGTTGAACTTGCTTTCAATACCAGTTTAGAATGCATCAGCATTTTTAGAGATGCCAGTATGATTCTACATAAATGGCATACCAATTCTCAAGAACTGCGCGAACTGTGGATTAAAGAAGGTATTGAATGCGAAGAATCTCCTCAAATTTCGGAAGCTAGAAACCCTCCATTGAAAGTGTTAGGAGTCGCTTGGGACAATCAAAATGACTCAATTTACTTTGATGTCAAAAACTTGATAACATTTCTGTCAAAACAAGTTAATACTAAACGTTTTGTCTTGCAGGCAATAGGACGAATTTTTGATCCTGTAGGTCTATTATCTCCGTTTGTACTTAGAATCAAAATCATATTGCAACAAATCTGGGTACTTGCTTTAGACTGGGATGATGAACTACCAGAAAATTTATGTTCTGTATGGAAAAAATGGTGCAAAGAAGTTTCCAGTTTGGACGAAATCGGTATTCCACGATATTATTTTTCTGCAATTGGTAATAGTGATGTGGAAAGGATTGAGCTGCACTGTTTTTCTGACGCTAGCAAAAAAGCGTATGGTACAGTAGCGTATCTGCGTATAATTTCCAATAATGAACAAATATTTACGGTTTTTGTTGCTTCCAAGACTAGAGTAGCGCCTTTAAAACCGCTCACCTTACCTAGGTTGGAACTTATGGGAGCTCTTTTATCGGCTAAGTTAGGCACTAGCATCGTTAAAGTTTTGAAGTTACAACTTTCTTGTTTTTTCTGGACTGATTCGAAAGTCACACTCTTCTGGATAAAGGACTGTGCAAAGAAATTTAAGCTTTTCGTTAAAAATCGTATTCAAGAAATACAAAATTTAACATCCCCAGAAAATTGGCATTACTGCCCCGGAAAAAGTAACCCAGCTGACTTGGCTTCGAGGGGAGCTAAACTTCATGAGCTGAAAAACAATCCTATCTGGTTTCAAGGGCCAGAATGGCTTAGAAAGTCGTCTGAGTTGTGGCCTCGACAGAACGAAGAAAAACCTATCGTTGAAGAAGCGTTAGAATACCGCAAGAACATTAATGATATTTATGAATTTGTGTGCACGGCAGTTGAAGAAAGGCTAATAGACATCTCAAAATATAGTAATTTAAGAAAATTGTTGAGAATAACTAGTTGGATGAAGCGATTCATTGGTAAAATTAGGAAAACGAACCATTTGACAGGTTCATTAACAACTGAAGAATTAGTAGATGCTGAAAATTATTGGATTAGATCTGAACAAGAACGCTTTTATCCCAAAGAAATCGAGTCTCTGAAAAAGGCAAATAAAGTCGAAAAAAAATCATCTTTATATCTTTTTGATCCCTTTTTAGACCAGAATGGGATACTGAGAGCAGGTGGAAGATTAGAACATTCTAGTTTGTCACATGATGAAAAACATCCTGCGATTCTTTCAAGAAACTCCTGGCTAACGAATTTAATAGTAGAAAGTACACATGTTAAAATGATGCATGGAGGAGTAGCAACAACCTTAGCTGAAATTCGTAGTCGTTTTTGGATCCCAAAAGGACGTCAGTTTGTCAAGAAAATAATAAACAAGTGCCTTATATGTAAAAAATATTCATTGAAATCTGCCGACCAGACCACTTCTCAGCTTCCAGAAGATAGAATCAATGAGACGCCGCCATTCTACGTTTGCGGCATAGATTTTGCTGGACCGATTTACGTAAAAAACGTAGAAGGGAATCAAAAAGCCTATGTAGCATTATTTACTTGCGCTACCACTAGAGCCATACATTTGGAACTTGTACCGAATCTCTCTACGGATTCTTTCTTGATGGCATTCAAAAGATTCACCTCTAGGAGAGGCAATTGTCGAGTAATTTATTCAGATAACGCAAGAACTTTTAAAAAGGGAAATAAGGAACTCGAAAATTTCTCTAAACTGTTGTCAAATGAGAAATTCCAAGATTTTCTGTCGAATGAGAAAATCGAATGGAAGTTTATAATAGAACGAGGGGCTTGGTGGGGAGGCTTTTATGAGAGATTAGTAAAATCAGTGAAAGAATGCTTAAGGAAAATTCTTGGTAAAGCCTTGCTAACGTCTGAAGAATTGTCAACGGTTTTAGCACAAGTGGAAGCTGTTTTGAATTCTAACTCTTAGACAAAAAAAAAGCGACACACCAAGAAGGAGTTATCCGAATGGAACGAAAATCGGTAGAAGTGATGTACATGTAGAAAAACAAATGATTACAGTTTGACAAAAATTGGATGATTTATTGAAGTGATCGAGCTTCACAAAGTGAAAAAGTTAGTAACGCGTTTGCCACCTCTGGCCCTTATGCAAGCAGTTATTCGTCTTGACATCGATTGATAGAGGTTGCGGATGTCCCCCTGAGGGATAGCGTGCCAAATTCTGTCCAAATGGCGCGTTAGATCGTCAACATCCCGAGCTGGTTGGAGGATCCTGCCCATAATGCTCCAAACGTGCTCAATAGGAGAGAGATCCGGCGATCTTGCTGGCCAAGGTAATGTTCGGCAAGCACTAAGGCAAGCAGTAGAAACATGTGCAGTGTTGTTGCGGGCATTATCTTGCTGAAATGTAAGCCCAGGGTGGCGTGACATGAAGGGCAACACAACGGGCCTTAGAACTTCGTCGACGTACCGCTGTGCTGTAAGGTTGCGACGAATGACAACCAAAGCGGTCCTATTATGAAATGAAATGGCACCCTAGACCATCACTCCTGGTTGTCGGTCTGTCTGCCGGAAGACAGTCAGGCTGGTATCACACCGCTGTCCGGGGCGTCTCCAGACTCCCCTTCGCTGATTATCGGGGCTCAGTTCAAAGCGGGACTCATCACTGAAGACTATTCTACTCCAATCAGTGACATTCCAGTGCGAATGAGTCGGACATCATTTTTTTATTTCGTACAAGGAAATAAAAATCCGTCATGAAGGCATGCCCACTTTAGGAAGGTTGTGGAAATTATTTTGATTAATTGATAGATGGCGCTAGCGTTTCGTGTGAAACGTGAGATGCCTTTTTTGAATTTCGGCGGACTCTCCACCAGGAGCTCTATGCATAGGTAGATAGATAGATTCGTGCGTAGCTTCGCACATTAGTCGAATAGGAACAATGAAGTTCCTATTAAAATATTTGATATTTCGATTGGCATGAGTATATTCGATCTTTTATGATCAGTGCAAATCTGTAAGTGATTACTTGTAAATAATGTACATATTAAACTTTACGATTTTAAAATTACTCAACCTTTGATTTCTATGACTCTTTGAATTTTTGAAACAAAACTGGTGAGGTAACTCTCGCGTATTTTGCCATAATCAACCAAAACAAGTCTTTCTAATCATATGAAATCGTTTAATAAGAGTAACTGAAAAGTTATCTAAATTGTTAAATTTGAATACCTCTGCAAATTTTGCATATAAAGGCGTATGAAACACTCCACATTTAAGCCATCAAAATATATCAGCATTTCACTAATTAAACATTTTACTCTGCGTACCTATATCGTACGGAAATTAACTGAATCTGCAGTATCGCTGTAAACAGACTGTTGAAACCATATGATTCGTTACCAACACTGAGTTCTGTACCCAATACAGAGTTCTAACAGCATCATTTGTTAATTACAACAATTGGCTTATTTAAAAAAAATTATCAATTGTATATATTTTAAATGATATTAAATACATATAATATGTGCCATATTAGATAGCAGTAATCTGAAAATTCGCAAATTGCCGTGCCACATGGATGATACCTGATCTGACATCCCAGCGTATAGCGTCAAGTGACGTGATATAAAATGACGAAAATTGAGCAATGTTAACAGTTAGTTTCTGTAATAACGGAATTTTCTTACTCCAATGCTAAAACTGTTTTCATAGAATTCTCTACGATATTTTAATAAACTTCTTAACTGGAAGAAAATAGTAATAATAAGGAAACAGTCTAATAATAGTATTTAAAGAAATAAAACAGTAATATTAAAGTTTATAGCAACTTTTTCCGAATATCCTATTACATTCACACACATACTTATTTTAGAACAGCATCGCAGACAGTACTGATGATGCTACGTTAGCACATTTTCTAACACTGATACCGTCTGCGATGATCTCATAGACGTCTCCGAATCAAGATATAGCTCGTTGTAATGACATAGTCTATGTCATTTCACCAATAGAAAACCCTCTTTTTTCATCTGTATAAACCCTCAGCTCTAGCGAAAAGCAGGAATATTCATGCTTTCCTTTCTTCTCGTAAAAGAAAAAGGAATTACGCGAGAAGCTTTGCACATGTGGGAGGGAATTCTGAAATGCTGCTATTCTTACTCTTTTCGAAAACAGTGAAAGCCGCTTTTGTATTAGAGCAAACGCTGAAAATAAAATTGTAAATAATTCACACGGAGTGTTGAATTACTATTTTATACTGAAGAGCCTAAATAGCCATAAATTCAGTCATATTTTCAGGCTACGTACAGCAAGCCTTTCAGTATTTCCACAGCTAGTTTTTTTTTTTTTTTTTTAATAATATCTCTCTAACTTCTGATACACTTTTACTTTCCACTAAGAATTTCTTCTAAAACCATACTTCGTATCTTTATATTGCTGTGGAAATGCATATCTTTATACGTGTTTGTCTATACATTTACATGGAGTAAATGGTTCCACCAATGGCCGAATGATTAAGACCGCTGAATACTGGGACTTCGACCTGAGTTCGCGTCCAAGGAAAGGGGCTAGTTTTCTCATATGTTACGTGAATACAAGCAAGTTTCCCTTAGAAAGTTCCCTATGAAGACATCCATCTCCATAAGCAGATAGGCCTAGATTGCTTTAGCATATCTGAATAACCTAAACTATCTATCCATATCTATATATAAAGATTTAAGTAGTTTTCAATATTCAGATATGGATTCTCAGAAAATTTAATTAAACTATAACTGCACAAGATTTTTTTTCTCGTTACTTTTTCTTTAATATTCCTGTTTGTTCTTCAGTGTTCCATTCATTAATATGAATTTATGGGAAGAATTACATTTTTTTGCTTTAGCAACAGAGTTTCCTGTTTCCAACTACTTTACAAAATTTCAAGTATGAATTTTCAACTATTTTATAATTAAACTCGAAAATCTCTTTTCTAAAATGGTTTACAACAAACTGTTATTTAAATAAAGGTACGCTTTACTTACCCACTTCAGGATGGGCAGGCCTCTGCGCAGTTGTATGACGCAACCAGCAAAGACATACCACTACCAGCATAACAAGAGGCGGTAAGGGAACCAACCCCATCACCGCCTCTTCCTGAAATTAAAGACAAAATGAATAAATAAATAAACAAAGCATAACATTGCACAAGCAAACTTTTTTTTGTCAAAAATTCTTAAAACTAAGCTTTATTTGAAAATTATTTTATTTGAAAATGGGCAATATTTCACCAAAGACGAAAGGAAAATTCACTTCTAAACCACTTTTAATCATAAATTATAAACTGGATGTAGATTCAAGAAGATTGATTCATTAATCTACAACTAAATAAAGTCTGCAGATTGCTTCTTTTGCTTTTAGAAATGCACTAACTATTTTCCACATCCATCAAACATTAAAGAAAGACTAAATTTAGCCATTTATTGAATCTCCATTTAGCATATAACTACTTTTACTTTTAAAGGGGGGGGGGGAAGAAAGGTTCTTTGTCATTTCTTCTAACACTAGATTCTTTTCTTGAATGGTCTTGATACCGGTACAGGCAAAAGTTGGCGGGATACCAAAATTTTATCATTCATTGCATAGGTATATTCTGGCCGCACTAACTATGTAGTTCCGCCAGCAGTTTTGAGGAAGAACATTCTGGAGACGGACCGAAGAAGAGGAATCGCTCGCCGTGTATTCTAACAGTTCCCTTGTCACATAGACGCTATATGTACTTTGAGCATCCCCTAGCGCGTAGACACTTATAAGATTACAAACATCCATGCCTTCCCCGGGATTCGAACTCAGGCCCATCGATATAGCAGTCAACGCCACGAATCACCATATCAAGGCAAGCCCAGTTCTGATACAATCGGATATTTTAAATCAGTCGTATTTTGGTCCACATGTTTCTTTCCTTCCCCCGAGAAACAAATTTCTAATCGCATTTTTAGGCTAAAACACAGAGCACTATACTCGAGGAAAAGTATTCATTTTTCGAGATTAGATAAAAGCACTAATCATGGTTTTGATAGCTTTGTTTACATACTTTTCCATTAATTCTTTATTTTCTATTCATGCTAATTTCAAATACAGAACTCAAACATGCGGAAATACACCTAACTACTAAAATGAAATTTAAAATCTGGTAACTTGTATAGCAAATAACGTAATGAAACAAATGCGGGAAAGCCTGGTGTAAACTGAAATAAAATTTAAAAACAAAAAATTACAAGTTTTGGCTTTTTTAACTACATAAATCAGCGCTTATTAAATAACTTTTATAACATCATACATGTTTTTTAACCTCTTTTACAGTCTATAAATACTACTTTGCATAGTTTTTCCGAACAACCAACCATTCATTTATGTAGCCATAAGTCCAGGCTTATAGAAACCAATTAATCGAAAGTACTGCACTAAGATAAAATTCTGATTTGGTGTGCGTGCGATTTTCCCATAGCTTCTGTTTTTATTTAACTGAGATATAATTTTCAGGTATCTTTTATTCTGAAACGGTAAGTACAGACTACTTATGATACTGTATTAATATACACTTTAAGAAAGTAAAACGCTACCTGTCTATCTGTATGTTAGTCAATCATGGAGGAAGGGGGAAAAAAGCATTTGATGGTGAACAAACTTGAGAACAACACGTAAACAACAAATAGGATTAGAATAAATGCTATAAGGTATCCCTAATTCAATGCTCTTGTTCAGAAAAGTTCTGAAAACTGTATTGATTGAAGTATTTTAAAGCACGCAAAAATTTTGCAATAACCTCACAATGATCGTGACGGGCGTTTACGAAAAGCAAAAGTAATCACACAGCAAAATCATGTAAAGAGATATTCTTACAGAACACAGAAAATAAGCTTTTTGCTAATTCCGTTATAAACAAAGCTTGAAAATAATATAGAGAACAGGTAGAATCTACCTCGTCTCCCCCACCTCTAAAAATAGAAGCGAATACTAACGATCAGGCAATCACAAAAACAAGAGAATTACTAAGGCATTTTAATTTTTTTTTTCAACTGTAAATATGTGTGTCAACGCTTTTAGCGAGTTTTCTTAAAATTATTGTCATTATTAGAATTACACAAATGCGCTTATTATTTAAGCGTAATACCTGACTGATATATCAGATGATCCTTATCAAATACAACATTATTACTATACAATTTCCCTGTGGATGATGGTATAAATATGATACTGCCTCTGACTGCCACAAAATCTGAGATAAAATCAATCTGGCAACTCTGACTGAAATGTATGTGACTGTTGACCGTCAATGACTATTAGCGAGGATAATACTATTGAGATAAATAAGAAAACACTGCTACTAGATACCAAAATACTACAAGATTACTACTAGAAAGACCACTCGATAGAAAATTTATTGGATGGAATGTAAAAGAGAATCCGAAAAGATTTGGTGTCTGTAATATGCCAAGTAAGCCAACAACTCTCTCGCCCGCAAATAAATCTCTTGCTTCTCAGTGAGAATGGGATTACACCATGTTATTCACAATGAACTTGTCAGAGGACAACAAAGAAAGCCAAAATTTGGATTGCATTACTTAGATTACGGCAAAGTATACGAAGGCTATTTGCCTAAGAGAAATCTAGTCTTCGTAGAGGACTTTTTAAGGGAAACTGACTCGTATTTACGTTACGAAAAGCCACGAAAACTCTCAGGTAGGTCAGTCCGTTTGCCGAGATGCGAAACCGGGACAAACAACCACTCTTCAGCGATTTTACCATTCCACAACTGACAGGCCCATGTAATATGAACTGAAGAAATTTGAAAAAGAAATGTCAGTTCAATACTGTTAACAGTTCCAAGCTTTTTTCACTTCACAGCCAGATATTCTCTACAAAACATGATTTATGAACGAGACTTGCTTTCCCTATCAGACTACGCCAAAACTCATTACAGCAGATTGTCGACTAGGTTGTCGAAACTGCTCTATATTCTGAAACGTTTAGTAGTCGCTGTGCCGTACCTGTGTTGAGAATAGCTGATATATCACATTTGTTTCGACGAGACCATAAACACTGGTGTTTACATCCACTTAGTCATGAATGAATTTATGAAAGGACTCGATGCAATCGAACTGGCAC
>KK117368.1:239996-254154 GCA_000611955.2 Stegodyphus mimosarum
CTTTCGTTCGTACTGCGCGTAAGCTAATAGACCCAGACCTATGAAATCTGGTACACAGGATGCATCTAGACAAGAGCCAGTGCACATCGATTTTTCAAAATTCGAATGAGGGTCTTTTTTTTATGAAATAGTATCAAATTGATGATTTTCTCTCATTATATGAACAACAATGGCACGCAGCCATTGTTGCTGATATCAGCACTATTGCCAACCGGAAAAATGAGGGCGATAATTCTGTGCAATTTTTAAATTTAATGTTTCTCATGGATACTGGTCTTTTGTCTAGAGAAGGCAGCGGGAAGTTGGTTAATTTATTTATTAGGATAATTAATATTTGTATTAAGGGATATTGCTTATTTCATTGTATGCTTTTTATAGGTAATGCATTTTTAACTGAATTTTTTTTTCCGTTGTTGTTTGTTTCTTTTTCGATAAAATTGTTCTGCAGAGTAAAATTCTGTGCAGTTTTCAAATATAATGTTTGGTGTTCTCTTTAGGCATTTTTCCGGTACACTTAAAAGCCAGACGAAGGCTGGCCGCGCAGCGGCTAGTTAATAATAAAATTTTTAGATTATTATTTCTTGAAGGAAATAAATTTTCAGTCCTCCATCTTTGAAATTAGAATCGCAATAGGGAACTCTATAAAATTTTCAGTATGGAAAATTAGAGATTCGGGAAAACAACATGACATTTACAACGCATTCGAGTATATCTGGCACGATGCAGAAAAGCGTAAACAAATCGATAAAAGCGCCGCATCTCCCCGATATTTCCTGACTTTCGTCTTCGCATTAATAATACGTCTCGGCTTTCTGATTCGCTCTCAGCTCTCAGTCGCGCCTTCCCCCTTCGTACAAAACAAAACGCTTTCTTATTGACTTCGATTCCAGAATTATTTTATTTCGAAGACTTTTGTCATCAGGTAAATGAAACAAGACGAGTTTAAATTTATAATTAATAAGCATTTTTAAAAGACATGGATTTTATATTTGCTTATATTTAGGGTATAAAAATAAAATAAATAAATAAACTAGCTAAAAGCAAATTTATCAAAAATTAACAAAAAGTATTTTAACAAATATATCTATTACAGAACTAGTATTTCCAAAGAACTTAGGCTTTCCCAAGTTGCTCTTGGGCTACAACCCAAGAGAGCCCGAGTTAGGCTGTAGAGGATTGTTATCGATGAGGCCCAAGAGAGCCCGAGTTAGGCTGTAGAGGATTGTTATCGATGAGGCCCAAGAGAGCCCGGCACCACTCTGCGAACCGCGACAGCCCATTCGAATACCAGTCCAGCCACACCCATCATTTTTATTGAAGCTTGAATTTGTATACATTGATTACATGCTTCTGCTTTCATGGCAGAGATTTTGCATGTTACTTTTTGTACATTTTTAAAATTGCATTTTTGTGAAGTTTGTGGGGTTTTACTATTTAAATCCTAAAGTTCTAACTTAGAACCCCACGAACATTAACAAGCGAATAATCGCTTAAGCGTGTGAACAGAACACGTAAGACTTAAGAAGGGTTTACAACTCTTTATTTTTCAATATATTTACAGTCAGTTCTTAATTGGTGCTTTACACAAAACCGCCACTCGGGCTTGAACTTAAAATAATAATAATTTAAACTAAAACTAACTTAACTAAGCTATTTAAAAGGTATAGCTGAAGCTATCAGAGATCTAACTAGTTGGCCCCTAAATTAGTTAAATCGGCGCAGCCAAGCAAGGGCCTACGGTATGGCCGAACGTAGCAATAGCTCAGAGAGACGTAGCCAAAAGGGAAACGGGAATCAGACTCTCTCTCCCGAAGTCGGTAAAGTTACGACTTAAATAGTACTCTTTCTCATTTGCATTAACTGCGTTTCTGAATTTACATTCTGGCAGGAAATTGTAAGCTGAAATTAGAGTAAGATAGGAAAGATACAAAACTTAAAATAACTGTTAATAAACTTAAGATAAACCTTACAAGTTCACATTGTTTTGAACATCTGAATTTATTTTTACAATTGAATTCTACATAACTTATATTGCATTACTAATTTTCTATAAATAGTAGCATTAAAAAAAGGATGAATAATAATGTTTCATATCTTTGAGAAAGACGCATTAAGGATCCTGTTAATGGAATTTCATGTCTATTTTGCTGTGTGTTGGTATTGATGATTCATATTGTTTTTCTAATCTGTAATCGTGGCTGGACGTAACCACCTTCTTGGATACTATTTTATAGAATATTCCTTACGGATTAGTATTCTCCGTGTAGATCTTCTGCCATTTCTTGGTTTTGGCTATAATGATTTTCTTTGTGTATATCTGCCGCTGTGAGACATATTCCGCCCAAGAGTTTGCTCTTTCTTCTTCGTTTCTTTTTGATTTCATTTTTTTGGTCTCAGAACTTTTATTTTATTATGTATTTTTCTTGGTTCTTTGGCCCAGCAGTTTTCCGGATTTGAGTTTTGAGATATATTGCTCGGGAATGCTTGTTGACAAAAATATTAAATCCTCTTCATAAGATTTTCTGTTGCTATATTTATCTTATCTCTGCTGCTCTTTCTTTTTTTTTTAAATCTCCATTATGTTTGATAATTCTTTTGTTAATTGTTTACGAAATTTCTTCGTCTCAGTTTTGGTTATTCTGAATCGCTTGGTTTTCAGTGCTGAAGTTTTTTTTTTTTTTTAAATGGGAAATTTAATACATTTGTGATTTGGATTCTTTTCATCATCAGTATCTTGCCAATTATATATAAAAATTTCTCTTTTATTTCCAATGTTTGTCATATCTGGCCATCCTTGTCCTCTGTTCGTTTCAAAGGCGCGATCTTGTTCAGTCCGGTTCTGGTTCTAAGGATTATTGTACTTATAAAAATCTACTATTATAACTTCTCTTCGATCATTACATTGTTCTCCCATTCTATATTATAAGCATTTAGGTCGCCTTCTATCATATTTTGAGCTGTTGGCATTTTATGAATAATACTTTCAGCTTCATTAATCCTTGTATTAATATCTTCAGGTGATGAACTGCAGCATAATGTAAAGATAATTTGTTCATGTGTTTTATTTATTGAAACACATATAACATTTCCTGAGATTTTCAAGATGTGTGGTTCTCACTCTCTATTTATTATAACTAGGTAAGTACTACGTTCTGGGGTTTAATTTATGGGAATTAAAATCCTTGACTGTGTTTTTGAAAAACATTTTCCAGGGGTTAGGTCATCCTCTTACTGCCCTCTGCACTGCATAAAGTTCTTGGATGAATATTAAATCGAATCGATATTTCATTGTATATTGTACTAAAGAATACGTTGCTGCTATGCTTCTGCTTAGACTTTTTTGTATGCATTTTATTTTAATGGCGATATTTTAAATTAGTTCCGTAGGATTTGAATTTGAGGTTGTAATATTGGGTTCTAGAATCTGGTAATTTTGGTTACTTTGTTTCATTTTTGCTTGTTCATTCAGCTGGTTTTGGTTCTTTAAGGCTTTTTTTGAGAGTTTATTCTGATATATAGTTTGTGTTTGCTCTGACTTTTCAGACTTCACGTTGAATGTGTATTCTTTTAAGAGATGTTCGTTTCACTTCGCAAAAAGAGCAGTATTTCTTGTATTTAAATTATAGTGTGTGTGCGCGCGCCTGAAATTTTGTCACTTATAATAGCGCCGGACACGTAGCCGGGAACTGCTTTGCTATCCATTGTACGAAAATACTTTTTATAGTTATGCAACTTTTAAAGTTTCCGGAAAACACTGGATTTCTATTTGTTTATATTTTCCAGCTTTCCTTTTTTGTCGAAAAGTAATTTTATGCTTGTTTTTCTAGCTGAAGCTGTCTGATGAGTTCGGTCATGATATTCCTGAGATATTTTTGGGGACATTATTGATGGAGGACTTCGCAAACCTGGACTCTGGGCTTCTAACTTCTATAGTATTGTTACGGATTTCATATTTATTTGGCTATTTATTTAGAATTGTAATTAAAATTGCTTTATATTTCCCGTGCAACGCAGATGATTTTGGAAGAGAAAGCTACGTCGAAAAAAGAAAAAGAAAGAAAAAGAAAAAAGAAAAGAAAAATAAATAGGGCGTGCATTTAATGCTTAATAAATAAATACCTCGTAATTACTTTTGCCATCCAGAAAAATCTAGAAAAATCGAGACTGTTCTATTGATAATTAAAAAGGCTTATAAAAGCCGAATTGGAAACACCTCATCTCAGTTGTTGTTGTAGTTGTAGCTGTAAAAAGCGAACTGCTGTTTGTTTACTGTAGCGATTTCGCTGTGCGACAGAATTATTTTATCTGTTTAGAACTGAGTTTTTGCTAAACATTTGAGATATTGTGATATTGTGCGAATGTCTCTGAAGAAATACTCTTAACATTTTAATTTATTTTTTGTGGAAAAAATAAATTTTGTTAACTTTTCAACGACTTGGGCATTCAATATATAACGAATTCAATATATATTGAATATATAACGTACGCACGTAACAGCATTCTCGGTTCCTTATAATCTCGAAATTCCATTTGCAATTTTGTTAACCTCTTCTTGGTTGCTATATCGCTTCTTGGTTGCTAGATTAGAATCGAAGGACATTTTTTTGCTGGAAGTCTTTTTAAAATTACTGCATAAGATTAGTTCTTTTTGTTCTTTCGATTCTGTCCTTTTGAAGTTCCTAGACAGTGAGTGAGGTGACAATGAGATGTAGTAGAAAATGATATAAAAGATACATAAATGAAAATAAAATCTCGCAATTTATTTAACAAAATGTAGTAGAAAATGATAAAAAAGATAAATAAATAAAATACTCGCAATTTATTTAACCTTACTTGAAAAACAGATGAAAATGGTAATCATTCAGTCATTTAGTAAATACAGACAAAGTTCAAACTGGTATGCAGAGCTTGCAGTTTTTTATCTCATGCACTTTAAAATATGAGAGATAAACAAAAACAAGTGGATTCTGCAATCAAGGCACATTTCCTAAATATAAATTTCATTTGTCTTTTTTTTTTTTTTTAAATTTTTGACTGCTTGAAACTAAAATCTATAAAAATATTTTGAAATTCAACAATTGCATCGAAGGCTTTAAGTCGTGAAAAACCTAGCGCTTGTATTTTGAGGTAAAGGAAAATTCATCTATTATATTTTGGTTAAAATATTCAGTTTCGCTCACCAGATTTTGCTAAATGGCCCTATTGCCATCTTAATAAATCAAATTCACGACTAAGCGCAAAATAATTTTCTCACACAAGATGCAAAGAAGAAGTTACGCTGTTCTTCGAGCTGCATTTTTATTCAGCTCAATAAAAAATGATAACTGAGAATTCGCCATTTATTAACGCTTCTGAAACTATTTTATCGTAAATTATAGGAATATTTTGGTTAATGCTTACGAAGCGTCACGCATAAAAAATATAAAGAAACGGGCGATTTTATACCTGTTTATTACTGCTTGATACAGCATTGATGCACGTATTAATTCACTCGATAGTCGAGGTAGCTCAGTTGTGCACGCGGAGGGTGAGAACTATGCGTTGTAAAAGATAGAGGCTTATATGCAGTTACACTTACAGTAACAAGTATATGGGACACCACGACATCGTCATGGACAAAAATGGTATAGCCTGCATATACGAACTAACTAGAGAACTGCACCTCCATGGACACATCAGCGCCAAGCTTCGGGACTTTGTTGGATACTATTAAAAGGTTGCATTTTGCAGACTAGGACAATACTCACATTTCATTCGTGGGCTCATGGTACTTGTGCACGGAAAGATAATTTGACAGAGTACAGGGAATCGGTTATGTAAATAAGCATAGTAATTAAATTAATTAAAAACCATGCACATACTAAAACATTAATGCATGAGGCTTATACGCAGTTAACACACATTAAAACGCTAATTTTATACTATAAGGTGTAGCGACATTAGGTTATTTTGGAAGCAGAAGTGAGGAAAAATTAGCAACGCCTTCGCCGGGAATCGAATTACGGACCTCTCGGTTACGCGTCGAGTGAGCTGACCATTACACCACGAAGGCATGCGAAGAAGGCGGGAGTAATACCTTTGCCTTCGTGGTGTAATGACGCTCGGCGCGTATTCGAGAGGTCCATGGTTCGAGTCCCGGTGAGGGCATTGCTAATTTTTCAAGACTCCCGCTTTCAAAAAATACCTAATGCCTCTACAGTGGCGCCCGAACTAAAGAAGGTGGTGGATGATGATTCTGCACCAACAGAATTTGGTGATTGGGTCCCCTAATCCCCAGCCGCCCTTTAAAAGAGGAAGTATATAAGTATTATATTTCTCCCGCCTTCTTGTCATGTCTTCTTGGTCAGCACGTTTGGCGCGTATTCGAGAGGTCCGTGGTTCGAGTCCCGGCGATGGCATTGCTCATTTCTCATCTCTCCTGTTTCTAAATAACCTATTGTCTCTACAATACTTTGCGATAAAGTTTCCGGCAAACGTCCAGAACTGTTAGATTTCATAAATGAATACAAGACAGATATTTAAAGAAAGAAAATAAAAAGTAATATTAAATATTTCACTTAAAGCTAGAATAATTCTATCGGCAATATATTAAATGCGTGGTTGATTACATAAACCTGAGTATGACACACTTTTTCACCTCACAACACATAAAAGAAAGTAACAGTAATAGAAATATAGCCTATCTTTTTTTAAACAAAGGAGGTAACATCACAAAAAGATATTACAATAATTTGCATTATATCAAAATTTCATTTAACTCCAATAAAGGTTAGCAACATTCGAAGCGAAATTGTCAATTATTTCACATGTGTTCTCCTAATGCATAAGGTTCAGTCGTGAATACAATACAAACTCACAAATCATACTAAAAGATAAAAACAACTACGCCGGGTGGGCAGTATGAGGACTTGCCTCAGTTAAAAAATTGAAAGTAGCAGCAAAATTAAAATATAGTATACTAGTTAACTATCCGGCATGAAAACAGGACTGAATGATAGTTGGATAGCCGAAAATATCGGATAGTAAGGAGCTATTAAAAATCTCAAAAAACAAAAGACAGTCTTAACTAATTCATACTGAAATCAGACTGTAATATTCTCGTTTTACAGGCATTAAGTAAAATTATTTCATTAAGAAAGAGACAAAACTCCTTACGATATGCGATGTACTGTATGAAAATTAACAAAAACAGAGCATATTATGACAGATATTAAAAAACCGTGATTATATAAATTCAGAAGAACATAACAGACCACATCAAATAATGTAATCAAATTTTGTGAACATCCTCATTAAGAGCAGATCATCTTAGAAATAGATAGGAGAATTCGGTACAGCATCTGTAAAAGGCAATGGCTCTCGCTTGCTATAGAACTAATAGGCCACATAATTGAAAGCATCACACACCGTTGTATGTGCTTGTCCATTGGCAAGTGTACCAATCTTTGTAAAATGTTAGTTTCGTTTTCGAAGTAATCTCAGATTAATGATTTCGTTCGATGTTGTTTTTCAAACATTATATAATTGTTAGGGGTAATTAAGAAATTCATAAAATTTCTGAACATATAATTTTTCTTCAAACAAATATTGAACATTTCAACGGACATTGAAATTACGATAATATGGCATTTCTGGAACTAGTCAGGAAAAAAGACCTGCAAGTGTTAGCCACAGAACTGGGTCTGCCCGTCTCAGATAATTTTAAAGTGATTCAACTCAAAGAGTTAATTACGAACTCAGACAAGTATGAAGAGGGATTCGAGAAGAATCTATTGACCAGCATAACTGATGAAAGAAAAATGGCTGAACAAGCAGCTGAAAATGACAGGTTAGCGTTAGCTGAAAAGGAAAATCTTTTGCGTGAAGAACAAGCAGCCAAAAAACGTTTGCGTGAAGAAAAAGCTGTTGAAGATCAACGAATTGAGAAGGAGCGTCTGTTCGAGTTAAAAAATTAAAACTTCAACTGGAATTGCAAAAACGTTTTCAAAAGGAAGTGATAGATCATGGAATAGGTCAATTCAAAATTGATATTACTAGAGTTGTCCCTAAATTTAACCCTAAAGAAGACGAAATTGGATTGTATTTGACAATTTTTGAACATCAATTGAAAATTTTAAGTGTTCCAGAATCAAAATGTGTTTTCTTATCTGATCAGTTCCTTTCCAACAGAAATATCACAACTTATTGCTAGAGAAGATAAGAAAGAATCTCAAAATTAAGGAAATGCTTCTTAAGCGATACAGGTTAACTGCTGACCGTTTCAGACAGTTTTTTGAGCAACATAATAAAAACCCAGATACGACTTGGAGAGATTTCTACTTTAAAATAAGCTCATACTTCAGAAGGATGGATAATAGAACTTAACATTAAAGATTTTGAACAGCTTAAAAACCTAATTATTAGCAACCAAATTAAGAAGAAAACATCTTCCGATTTGAGAGAACATTTCATGGATAAGTGGGAAAAAAGGAAAATGGAACCAACCGTTGGAATCAGCAGAGAAATTAGATGCGTATGAAACTACTCGTCACGGATTAAAGAAAGCTTCAGCGCTATCTACCAAATCAAATTTTAGAAGTGGGTTCCCGACATCAGATAGAAAATCGAAGCCCACTGCGATATCTAGAGAAGCTAGCCACGAGAAAACAATAGGAATTATAGTTTCCAAGAACACGAACATTTCACTAGAGAAAAGTACCATCCGATCTTATGGGTGTGGAACTCCTGGATACATACAATCTAAACGTCCTACCTGCTCAAGATCTACAGGAGAAGCAAAAGCGTCCTTTATTAATGTCAATTTGTTTACGTTAGAATCACCTACACCTCCATCCAGTTCAATTGTTCTTAAAATTTGTGGAGTAAAAGCTGCTGTATGTGCTGATACAGGTGCGTCACACACTGTTGCTGGAGAAAAGTTATACCATATGCTCCAAAGAAAAAAAAAGTATTGTTTAAACCTAAACACATTTCTTTGACGCTCGCTGATGGAACACAGAGCAACGTAGCTGCCTTGACTACGGTTGTGGATCTTAATGTTGAAGGTAAAGTGGTACCTACAGAGCTAATTGTTTTGCCTGAACAGAACACTGTTAGGCACAAACTTTCTCCAATTTGCTGGTATTGTCTTAAATGTCCTCAACGGTACTTGGCATTTCTGTGAAAATCCTCACGTCCAATACCCTTTCTAGAAGGTGATTTCCAAGGCTGAAAATTCTACATCCATTTCTGACTCTCAGACAAGAACTGTAGAAATTACGAATTCAGTTAAAGTTTTCGAAACATCCTCTTCAGTAAGTCTTCGAAGCGACGAAGACAAACATCTAAGTACAGAACAACGTACTCAACTAAATCTTTTACTGCAAGAATTCAAGAGTTGCTTCGAGCCAGGGGGAGACCCAACCCCATATAGTGAACATCGTATTAATACTGAAAATAGTCGACAAGTTGCAGAACTTCCTTACAGAATGAATCCTGCAAAAAGAGAATTGCTGAAAAAAGAGATTCTCTCCTGGCTAATGATATAATCGAAGAATGCGAATTTCCATATGCCAGTTCTATTGTTTTGGTATCTAAACCGAATGGTAGCATGAGCCTTTGCCTCGACTATCGCAAACTAAATGCCACTGCTATTGCAGACACGTACCCTCTAACACATTTCTTTAATCTTCTCACAGAAGCAAAGTCAACGGCCTATATGTAAACCATCCATCTTAAATCAGGGTATCTCTAGTCAAAATACATGAAGCTGATCAAGATAAAACAGCTTTCATTTGCCCATTTTGGACATATAAGTATTTGCACTTGCCTTTCGGATTACGAAATGCGCCCGCAACTTTTCAACGCCTGATTGATAAATTTAAAGCAGGCCTAAAGGATGTGTTTGCTTTGTCGTATTTAGATAATGCCATTATTTTATCAAGGACTTTTGATCAACATGTAAGAGACTTACGAACTGTTTTCGAGAGACTTTCTTTGTTTAAACTCCACGCTAACAGAAAAAAATGTCATTTTGCATGTGACCGAGTTAAATATTTATGTCACTGGATAACCATGAATGGAATTGAAGTAGACCCTGAAAAGGTATCCTCTATTCAGAGAATCCCTGTGCCAACCAATGTAAAAGAAGTTCAGTCCTTCCTGAAAACTTGCTCATGGTTAAGAAGCTATGTTCCAAACTTTGCGGTTATTGCAAGATCACTTAGTAATTTTACCAAAAAGGGAGTACAATGATTTTGGGGTCCTGAACTGCAAGAAGCTTTTGAAGAATTGAAAAAAAGATTAATAACCCCCCTGTGTTAAAAAAACCAGATGGATCGAAGCCGTTTCGTATCCGCACAGATGCTAGCAGTTGCGCTTTAGGAGCAGTTCTTATTCAAGGAGAAGGTACAGCATATTATTGAGTATGCCAGTCGTTTGCTCACACCAGCAAAACGAAATTACTTCACTACTGAACGTGAGGTACTTGCAGTAGTTTGGGCTGTGGAGAAATTTCGAGGTTACGTCGAAAACCAAGAAATAATTATAGCATCTGACAACCAGCCGTTAAAATGACTTATGAATAACAAATCACCATCAGGTCGTTTGGCAAGATGGGCTCTTCAGATTCAGTCCTATAATCCGGAAATTGAGTATATGCCTGGAAAAGCTAATGTACTTGCAGACATGTTGTCTAGACCCGTGAATGTAAATGAAGATGTCCCTTCTGACTTATTTGCGATATCAGCCGATCTTCCGGTAAGAAAGTCCAAAGAAATTCGAGAAGAGCAGTTGAATGATGAGGAACTAAAAAAAATAATTGACTGCTTCGAAAACACTTCAAAAGACGAAAACTTCGCAAACTGGACTAGCAGAGTTTACCTTATGAATCAGGGTGTTTCTGTATCGTTACTCACCAGAAGTAGAAAC
Organism: Stegodyphus mimosarum; assembly: GCA_000611955.2. Lineage (NCBI taxonomy): Eukaryota > Metazoa > Arthropoda > Arachnida > Araneae > Eresidae > Stegodyphus > Stegodyphus mimosarum. The sequence continues at coordinate 250,905 of KK117368.1, forward strand.
AGGAGAAGCCCAACTCGTGGTCCCTATCCAGGAAACAGAGTGCTACAAGAGCACCATGACTCTCCAACGGCTGGGCACTATGGGGCTGAAGGAACTTACAATAAAGTTCCCTCTAGGTACTATTTTCCAGGGATGCGCAAATACATCGCTGAATATGTTAAGAATTGTCCGGAATGTAACCGTTACAAATCGACTAATCAGAAGCCAGCTGGTCTTCTTAGAACTGCAGTTTATGCCCAAAGGTTCGAAACTCTAGTTGTTGATTTTTTGGACCTCTTTCAGAGTCCTCATCTGGTAAGAAATGGATTTTTATAGTAGAAGATACCAGTACAAAATGGGTAGAACTATTTGCCCTTAAAGAAGCAACAGCTGTCAACTGAGCCAAAACGTTAGTCAAAGAAGTTTTTCTACGTTATGAACTTCCACGCCAATTGATAAGTGATAACGGGCCACAATTCATAAGTGCCGTAATGCAACAAGTTTGCAAGTTTCTCGAAATTAAGCAAGACCTTATTCCTGTGTATTATTCCCAAGCAAACCCATCGGAATGTAAGAATAGAGATCTAAAACCTCGACTTGCCATACTGGTCGCAGATGAACACAATTCCTGGAAAGAAAAACTGCCACTGATTCGTTTTTCCATGAACACTACCAAGCGTGAAACCACTAATCACACAGCAGCTTTCTTGCAGTTTGGCAGAGAATTAAGAACAACAGATGATGTTACCCACGACATAAAGAGCATTAACAATGATAACTTCATGGATGAGATAACCCCATATCTCAAACGATTTGCTCGTTCAACTGCAGAGATTAAAGACCACGTCGAACAGAAGCAAGACAAGAAAAAAAATATATTATGATCGTCGACGTCAAAAGGTTTCTTACGAAACAGGTGATAAAGTACGGGTGACGTTACATCCTATTTGCAGATCACAGAATAGAAAGTGCCAAAAATTCATGTCTAGACGTGAAGGACCTTATTTAGTGATAACCAATCGTTCACCCACTACGTATGATATTGCCGATCCAGCTAAGCCAGATGAAGTCCTTGGGACTTACCACAGCTCATCCCTACGATAGATATTTAATTCTAAATTATATCTTTATTTATAAATTATAAGTTTTATTGTCAAATTCTATAACTAAGAACATTTCTAATTACGAGAAAGAGCACGAGTATGATAGGGCATAGCTAAAGCCTGTACGCTATGTCCTGGATGTTCCATGTCTTTTTGCTCATACTTTTCTTGCTTCACTAATATTTGCTCTCTTCTGATATTTGCTCTAATTTTGCTCTCCCGGCCTCTTGTTTTGAGGGAGAGGGAGATGTAAAATATAAAAAATACCACAGCTTTGCTCTACGCGAACAGCAACCTCTAATTAACTTTCCGCAATTTCAAGCTCTTCTCCCTAGTCCAGTGTTTTCCAGAACTTTCTCGCTTGTTATGTAACCGCTACTATAAACGCCATTACAGCGCCATTTTTTGCCAGGTTGCTTTTCTGCCACTCCTGCTATGCAAATGCTTTTCTCTGTCTCTTCGTTTTTCCTGTGTTAAAAATATTTATGACGTCGAGTTCTAAATTTACCAGCATTATTATTCAAATTATTGTAGAATATGTGATCTTCGTGTAAAGAAAAATGAGCTGTCATTTTAATCGAATAAAGATGTGGAGTTCTTAAAGTGAAATCCGTCAGTCTGCAGCCTTTCCACTCGCTACGAAAGCATACGGACTCTCGACTGCAAATATCATATATATATATACATATATATATACATACACAATACAGTTTTTAAAGCAAAGGAAGACCAGAAAATTCTAATTTAAAATTCTTATTAAAATTCTGACTAAAACGTTTTTTGATGATGGTTTTAAATAGAATTTCTGTTTCTTGGAGATGGTATATGGAAAGTTTTCTTATTATAATTTATTGTGAATTATTGGTTTATATATAATATAAGAAAACCAGAGAAAGAAAAAGCTGTAATCTTAAACGTTAGTGTCAGTGAAAGTTTTTGGCTTTTCTGACACATAATTCTTAATTTTTAATTATATACATATGTATAATTTTCTATTTGCTATAGGAGATCTACTTTCCCATTTGTGAGTAAGGATGGATTTGAAACTGAATTTCAGTTGCTAGCAGTAGTAAAAATAGAGCATTAACATAGGTTTTCAGAACGAATAGAAAACCAAACTCAGTTGATTACTAAAAAGCTGAATCTACGTAATCATTAACAGAGTGTAACATACTGTAAATGCATAAGCATTCTACCATATCTTTCTCCAGATTTTTTTTTACTTAGCATTTTATTGCAGGAATAAAAAAAATATCTTTTCAAATAAATTAAACTGTTATTAATAAATATATAATCTTTAGCAACCTTACAGGTGCAGCATTGTTCATTTCTTCCAGTTTTTTCCCCTGTCCCGGAAGAAACCCAGCACTGGATAAAATTTGTTCGTATTCTCTTCCTCCAATCCTCCACCTCAGTGTTACTTGAAGTAACACAGAAGTATATTTTAGCACAGTAGTGTTTTTTTTTTAAGTCTATTCTCCCTCAATAATATTTTTTCACCTGAAATTTGATTGACAATTTCAATTCCAATGCATGTGATAACGGTGTGCCAAGAATTTCCAAAATCGCGATCGAAATTTCGATTCCAAAATCTTTGATCGAAGTTCCAAAGCTATTCAAGACATTTTCTGCGTATGTAAGAAGACACTATTATTAAATGAAATTTCACAGAAATGATTTGTATGCCTCAAGGAGGAGAAATTAAACATCACATACGTGGATATGAATCTCACATAAATTCGTTATTAATTCAATAGGGAACTCGTCCAGTAGCTGAAATGTTCTCAGAATAGACTTCCGCCCGTAAATTAAGATGTGCGCTCGAAGACTTAAGTGTAAAAATTCACAGCGGAGGAGCCATGCAATTTGAAAAAAAGTTACTAACTCCAATACTCCATTGCTGCTTCAGGTTTATGCAATTTGAAAAGAAGTTTCAAACTCCAACACTCCATTACTGGTGCAGGTTTAGCCCGCTCGACAGCAGGCTACATGTGGATAGAGATAAGAATTTCTCTACAGTATCAACGCCGATTCCTCGCAGGAAAGGATGGAAAATATCGTTATGATGATGATGTTACTTCATACAGATGTATGAAGCAGAGGAAAGAACGACCGAATTCTAATGAGCAAGCGAGATTTCGACACAAAAGAGAGCAGCATCCAGACAA
>KK117368.1:285553-300247 GCA_000611955.2 Stegodyphus mimosarum
GGGGGGGGAACTATTGACAAGTCATTAACAGTTGGAGTTACTGATCTACGATTGGCTATTCTTCAAAACCAGAAACGCACTCAACACGTGATATATGATAGCACGAGTATTCAGCCAATCATCGGATGAATTAGTTGGTTCCGTTTTGCGTACTACTTCTCCTGCTCTTGTTTCTGTAAAATCCGTAGTTTTTTCCATACTTTTCGTAGCTCGTAGTTTTTGATGAATTTCCGTAGAAAATACGGAGAATCCGTAATAGTTGGAGTCTATGATAACGCAACAATATGATAAGAGCAGCGGGCCAGTTAAACTGACGTGTAGAAAGCAAGTAAGTTGTTTTCAGGATGAAGTTTCAATTCAGAATGAGTTTAATTCTAAATGCATATGATTGGATAACTCATACAGCTGTAAAATAATTATTGGCTGCCTTAGTTCCTTTTACATTATCATAGATCTGCAAGAGTCATATGACGTGGACTAGTCTCGATATGACGCAGCGCAGACAAAGATTACTATTTTTTGAATAGAGAGGAGAAATAAACTATTTATAATTAAGCATAAAGGGGCTATTGCTAATTTAAATTATAATTTATAGTTACAATTTACACATTTTTTTTATCTTTCTTATATATTCCCCTTCTTCAAGGAGAAAAAGGCATACAATTCAACTTACGTTTTCCATAATTCGAAATTGCAACTTAGGATATATATATAGCATTGTTCTAACATAGGTATTCTGACATAAAATCGGACTTTTCAGAAATAACATACCAAGTTTTTCTATACTTCGTTTTTACGAATCAAATTATGCCAACGTGCCAGCCAACTTTTGTAAAAATGGCACTAGTAGTTTTTAAAAAATTAACTCTCAAAATTTCAGCTCCTCCATGTTAACTGAATTTGTATATTGGTATATATTTATTAATATCTCTCTTTTTATTAAACTTATTTGACTCTTCCTTATACATTTCGAAATTTAGGTTCATTCCAAATAAAATTCGCCCATTTTCTATGATTTATTTTTAGAATTTGTATTTTTAAATACTTTTTATAAATTTTTCGAGAAAATTTTTATATATAAAATTATATATAATATTACCTATAAAATTTTTAACATCATCTTAAAGTAGATGTATTTCTAAGCATCATCATGTTAAAGTAGATGCATTTCTAGGCACATCTGCAAAAAATTAGAATTTTTAATTCAAAATTTTCTAAGATATACATGAAATTACATGTTGGCGCGTTTTGAAATTTGGCATATATTTGTTATACGCGATAATAATACCAAATGTGGTTTGCGCACTTTGTTAAAATTACTTGAAAGTATGAAAGATGACCCTTTTTTCCGCTCGTGTACAATGAAGAAAAAGGGGAAAGAAATAGGTAGCTATACATTAAAAAGTTCGCCAAGTGAATTATTCTTGGCGAAAACTGGAAAAAAATGCGCCAAGAATAATTTTTAAATTTCTCCGTAAATTTCGCACCAAATTTTACAAAATTCAATATTTAGGCATAATTTGAGTGGTAGAATCGAAATATGAAAAAAAAAATTGGAAAAGTCCGATTTTGTGTTAAAATAACCTGTATTGGAACTATGCTATATATAAATCTACTATACTGTTACGAAATGTTCAACTGCGGAAAGATAACTTCCCCGCAAAGCGGGTTTAGGGTTTCCAGAAAATGACAAGGGAAGGCAGGGTTGCCATATTGGCGGAAAATCGCCCATTTGGAGACAAACTTGCCGATATGCCGGAGATGGATGTAGAACATTCTAGAACGAATTCTTGCCAGTTTGGCCCAGATTCTCGAAGCCAGGCCAAACGCTATATAAATCATGGCTGTACACGGAGTCCAGTGTCGAGTTAGTCGTCGATGTATCGGGAAATAGTGCACCGTGAGTATGCATTGTTGAGGCTATCGAGTATATCATCGAGTGCATCAAGAGTGTGCATCGTTGAGGTTATCGAGTGTACTGTCGAGTGCATCGCGAGTTGTCGCGTGAAGAGTCTCGAGAGTACGTTTAGTTCCGAGAACGACTGAACCGAGTCGGGAGCTGTAATTTAGTGCGCTGTCGTGAAACTGCCCAGGACGTGGAGTCATCGGGAGGGGGCAGTGTTATGAAATGTCCAACTGCGGCGAAATCGCCCATTTGGCGACAAAATCGGCGACATGCCGTAGATGGATAGAGAACATTCTAGAATGGGTCTTACCGTTTTGGTCCAGAATGTTCTAAAAGGCAGGCTAAAAGCTATACAAGCCCTGACAGTACGCGGAGTAGCAGTCCAGTGTCGAGTTGGTCGTCGAGTATATCGCGAGTTACTGCATCGTTGAGGGTATCGAGTGTAGCGTCGAATGCATCGCGAGTTACAGCGTGGAGAGTCTCGAGAGTACGTTGAATTCCGAGAACGACCGAACCGAGTCGGGAGCTGCACTCTGTTGCTTTGCTGTGAAGCTGTCCTCACCGTTATAGCCTCATAGACTGAAGGCTGTATTGCTGATTGTTTCAGCGTATTTGTTGTAGTTTTTCGACGACAGTAAACGTGTTTTTGGAGCTGTCTTGAGTAATATTGACTAATAAATTGTACTATCATTTTTCACTAAGTGTTGTCCTTAATCACTCCAAATCCACGAATCCGTAGAAACGCCACACTAGATCCCAAGTCGCGCTTTCGAGACATGAAAATGCAATTTGAATTTCGTCAATCGGCCCAGTAGAACGGGAGATATGGAACTGCCCCCCCCGCAGTGTACAACATAAAATTTTGATCAATGAAATTACAATTTTTGAATACTAAGTTTTTTTAAAAAAAACAAATGTAGTTTTTAGAGTCCCATTAAATTTTTCAGCATTTCAGTCCAACAGCCATTTTATTTTGGAGTCCACATACCCATATTTCTTTAGGGAAGGTTTTTGTTCTAACAGAGTTTCACATAACTATTACTTATTCTAATTTAAGTGTAACGCATACAAAAATTTAACTAATTTTTATATTGATAAATTATATTTTAACATCACAAATATAGGAGGAGTAATATTACAGAAATTATGGTTTCACTGTTGTTATCTTTCATTTCAAATTCCTCATTTCACTATACTGAAAAACCCAGCAGTACTCGTAAACAAACATTTTCATCTATAAGGTACATCCACTTGCAATAACTAGTGTGTTCTCGCATAAGGTAACTGGTATTCGTGAACTGCACTGACATATTCCATAATAAAAAAATATATAAAATAATAGTAATTATATATTTAAAAAATCATACTTAATCATAAAATGACAGCCATCAACATTTATCTTATATGAGGAGGTCAAAAGAACTAATTGTATAGAGGTAATGACAGCTCTCTGTTTCGGAACAAGTACTCCTTCAACATACTCTATACTTAACAGGCAATTATCCATAAATTTTTAATATTCATTTACCATAATTTCATATTACTTCTGTATTAACATTCTAAGTTCGACGCCATCAGCTGTTTTTACAATATTATTACATCTTTTTTGCTTCATTAATTACAATGAGTTGACGAGGATTGAATCTGTACTATGTTCATCAATTTCTTTTCTGCATGTCTAATGAAACGCATTTTGATGGGTATCTGTGCTATCCTATTTTTCATTTCTACGATCATAATCAAAGTTCTAAGTTTTTAAATTTATACGTTTACAGTTTTGATTCAAGTCTATGCCATGGCTATTTTCAATTTCCGTGCTCAAAGCCTCGCTCGTGTTTTGCACTGTGTCTACGAAATGCAGTTGTTCTATATTATATATTATTCTATACCATTACTTTTAAGTTTGCTTTATTACAGTGTTTAATTGTTATATTACACACACATACATATGTAGTATTTTAAGTGCATAGACGCCACTGGAACTTTTACAGCTTGCAGTCTTAGATGGCTGAGTGGAATGGTAGAAAATAGATGTTGACACAAACCATGTTCAGCTAATTACCATCTTTATTTCTAGGCATATTAGAATCATTCTTCGTACGTAGACAATATACTTTTTGATCATAAGCAATCACAATAATTTCATATACGCTGGTTTTTAATGGTATGACGAACGCATTTTTAGCAAGGCAAAGTAGTGCGGTGTTGGCACAGCAGAAGTTAGGGAAAGGAAGATGACGTAGTTAATTTATGAGAGGTATTTATACCGAGCATATGCAGAAAGTACTCTATGCTATGATTGGTTAGTTCTAGGTGACTACATAACATGGAAAGATCTCGAATTTATGAGAACAGATGAATTTAGGGGGGGAGAACGCCAAATCCAGAACAGTTAATTCTGAGGTCACCAATTATTTCCCAAAGCAGACATCGAATTCAATACCAGTAAATTTTAAAATTCTCTAAAAATACGTAAAATTAACCAAAAGTCAGAAAAATTAAAGAAATGTGAAATACAAACACTACAAAAATAAATGCATAGGACGAATTTAATCAAATCTGATATAACATTATCAAGAGGAGGGTACATCAGACTCAACTGAGTCCCCTTCCCTTTGAAAACCGCTGAGTTTCTGCTGTCTAAAATTAGCTGATAAATTCTAAATTTTTTAATTATAACAATTCACCTGACAATTTTGAATGCCTCCCCGACGCCGTGTCAATATTAAAAGAAAAACACAAAGACATATTCACTCATACTAAAGTTAAATAAAGCATATAAAGCAAAGAAATTAATTAGACACTTTTCACTGAATTTAAAATTGAAAATAATGTAGTAACAAAAAAGGCGAATTTAAAAACTTACTCAATGGACGGAGAGGCAATCCGTTACATCACACCCGTTCATCACATCCAAATGAAAAAAATCCCGAAGTTAAATAAAGTAAATTAATTAAGTACACTTTTTCTACAGAGTGTAAAAATAAAATTGAAATTGAAATGTAGAAATACAAAATATACTAGAAATTAGTACAGAAGCGTTAGATTCAAAAAGGACACCCAGGGCTGCCAATTTGGCCTCATTGGCGAAATTAATTGGGAAGGTCAATTGGGGAGAACGTTTTGAGACTAACAGCCCTTTTGAGCTAAGAACGGTGAAAATACGCAAGGAAATACTAAAGTTTAAAATTTTCAGATTGCAGTTTTTTTTTATTTTCTTTAATTTCCAAACGCCAGTCTGTGCAAACACATCTGCCTCAAGGATAAAATTATGCAAATATATTAAAACATAAAAATACAAAAGAAACATGTAAAGAATATTTTTAGAAAAAAAAATTATTAAATGAGGTAGAAAAAAGTCCGTTAACCCATCCCGCTTCTTGCCTCCCGATACCACTTCCAGACTACAGGAGTGCCGAGTTATGCTCAGTCCATTTCTTCTTTCAGATTCCTGAACTTGAAGCAGAAGAAACATAAAAACGACCAGATGTGAAGAGAAAGAAATCATGGCTTGTAGCAAGACAGTTTCGCAAGTGCTTTTCCTCAAATTTCTTGGAATATCGCCGTTATTCTACTATGATTTATGGAAATTTCTCCCGAGGGGAGAAAGTACATTTCTTCCACAGGTACTTTTTCGCCATCATTTTAAGGATTTTATAGAACCTCGTCACTATACATGTGAATAATTGCTGCGCCATCACTCTAAACATTAAAAACACACGGGAAAAATAAATGGAGGAGTAAAATAATTTGAAGGCCAAACCACCGCTTTTAACCCAATATAAACGCAATGATTAGTATGGAAAAAACGTGTCATACCTTACACAACAGAATAAATAATTGTATTTTTGTTAAGAAAAAAATGGAATTTCGACGGGTAAGAATTATTGCGACAAGAAAATAAACGATGGGGAAGGGGAAAACGAGAAGATACTTTTCACCGAACTACATCCAGTTGCAATGCTGGATATGATTCCTCGCAGAAGAATGCCTAGATGGGCAATAGCGACTGAATTACGTAAACGTGTGTGCAATGGACATTTCTGGAGATGTTTAATGGTATATGAAAACATTAAACGAAAAAAATCACTTAAAACTTTTAAAGCTGTTAATATGGAAGCAACGTGTCATGCATGTTGTGGCAATATAATGAACGAAGTCGTATTTTCTGATAAGAAAAATAGAATGCAGATGAGCCAGATGATATTTAGAGTTACTGTCATGATTAAAAGACAGAAACATCAAATAAAAGTGAAAAATGCAACAAAAACGGTTATTAAATACGACATATTAAGTAAGCATAATGGAAGAGAAAATTTAATGGCATTTTCGAGTAACATAAACTTTCCGAAATATCAAGATTTTTTTACGATGATTTAACTCTTTGTGATTTACACACTTACAGCCGAGATCGGAAATTCTAGCGAAAGAGTGCAGCCATCACATTCGATTGGAATGATTTCATGGAGAAAAACAATCAGATCATGGAATGCAAGAAATCTGTATCTTAATACTCATGGGAAAAGAAATCAACTAGGATTCTCGTTTTGCATGTAGGAACTGGAGTTATGCTGTCTTCTGTACTATAAAATATTATTGATTCATTATTATGGCATCCATAGTATTATTTAAAAAAATATATACATTGAAACCTTGTTTCACGAATTTAATCCGCTCCCGAAAGGAGTTAATGAGCCGAAATAATCGTAAACCGAAACAATTTTCCCCATAGGAATTAATGTAAAATGGATTAATTCGTTCCTAAACAAGAGAAGATTACTTATTTAAACTTAACAGCACACAGTATATGCACACGTTTGTAACCCAAAACCAATGGAAATCATTAAATGTACAATAAAACAAAAAATATTAACACAGCATTAAACAGATAAAATAGACGAAAACTTAAAATTCAATTTTACCGTATCTCTACAAAGGAAAGTGAATGGCATAAGTGGAAATGATGAAGAAGACGTCACTGTCTCAAAGCGAAATTCTTATCCATAAAAAAAAAAATAAGCTAGCTGTCTTTAGGAGGTATCCGCCGATAACACCGCGGCAAAAACATCGCGGACAAAAACGTCGCGGAGAAAACAACGCAAGGCGAAAACGTCGTGGTACCAAACATCGTAGGAGAAAATAAAGCAAAGAGAAAACATTGCAGTTCTAAAACAACGTGGTACAAAACATAGTCTTCGAAAATAAAGCGGTTAAAAAACTTCGCAGTTTAAAAACATCGCCGTCGAAAATATCGTGGTAAAAAATAAAGTACCTACAAATCATTACATGACGATAACATCGCAGACATGCGTTTTTCAGGCTTTAATAATTGTAAAATTTAATGATTGTTTAACAATTGTAAAAACTCGCATAATGATTTGTGAGCGCATGATGGAAAGAAGGATAATTTTCACTTTCATATTTTTTATTAACTAATAAATATTTGCTCAAAATATAAAATGGAAACTTACGCATAGAAAATTAACACAACTTATAGCACTTAATTTTAAACTGGCATACTTAACTAACAAAGGTCATTAATAAATTATTTTTTATAAAGTTTTACTGGTAATTTTTTACGAAAAGTATAATCTAAAAAACAATAGAAGGATAAGTAACTGCATCAACTTTTCCATAAAAAAATGCTAAGTTAATTATGATATTACTTTCTTCACTTTTGTTAATCTGATACTCTTATAATGGAAATTATTTCCTGTTTTGTTCAAATGTCTTATTTTTTAAAAATTTATTAGTTAATAAAAAAATGAAAGTAAAAATTATCCTTCTTTCTATCTTTCTCTCATAAATCTTTATGCGAATATCCATTAACAATTATTAAAGCCTGAAAAACGCATGTCTGCAATGTTATCGTCATCGATGATTTGTAGGTACTTTATATTTTATTACGATATTTTCGACGACGATGTTTTTAAACTGCGAAGCTTTTAATCCGCTTTATTTTCGACGACGACATTTTGTACCACGATGTTTTAGAACTGCGATGTTTTCTCTTTGCTTTATTTTCTCCCACGATGTTTTGTACCATGACGTTTTCGCCTTGCGTTACGTTTTCGTCCGCGATGTTTTCGGCTGTAACCCTTTACGAGGCATCTTCCCTCCTCCCCCCAACCTGTTTGTTTTCACCTGTAATCAATCTTCTCATCTGTTTTAGATTTAGAAAACAGGACCTATTGAAAAGATCTACCATCGTTTGGGATTTATTGATGGTTCTTAGACTCGTGGATCTGGTCTAGCCTGATGGCTACCTAGTTAGGATCAATAACAACAGCAGCTACAACAGAAGGCATCGCTTATCTTCTTTTGCCAGTAACTGCCATTCGACTCACAGGGTTTCTGATTCACTCAAAATTTCCCTAATGTGGTTTGCTGTTGTCTATGTTTTCTACAGTGAGACACAGAACTCTAATGGAAAATTCTTATGCTGAAGTGCTGCTGCTTCATCAGGTTCATATATTTATACGAAAACTTTGCATCTTATCCCTATTTCTCACAAACTTCACAGATTCGAAAATTAGGGTAATTTTATTTTCTTCCTTTCCTGAGGAAAACTCTTTCAGAATTATCTTTTCTTACTGCTTCTGAAATTCGTGTAGTTCTTCCTGCTGGACTCATTATTTAGTAACTTCTTCATGCTTTTCTAACCCCGGTTTTGCCGGAGAATTTAACGACCTCATTCCGAGGAATACCCTTTCAAAAAGCTGAGGGTTACTATCTAGTTTTACTTTTCGAAGCCAAAAGCAGCCAGCAGGAAAAGTTTTGATTGCACAGACTGACATAACTTTCAGTGAATTATTCTCATCTCTTCAAATATCTACTGCTCCTGCCGATTCGAATCAGGCAAATACAATTGTAATTCTAAGTTTTCTACAAGGAAGAAAAATTTAAGTACGGCCAAATCAAAAGGTAGCACTAAAAGGACAAAAACAAAAAATGCAAAATGAATGTGAAGAAATTAACTCAGTCTCAGAAGACACAAAATGTATGGAAACTGTTCCTACTGTAGTGAATCCGGGGGTGGGGTGAATAAATAAATAAAAATATACCACATATGGGGGGGGGAAGTGACAAATTACAAGATGAAGTTGCATCAACGAAACCTGAATCACTAACCGGCAGTACTGAATCTCTTGATTTCAAAACTCTGCTGAATTAGCTATATTTGAGATGGCTTCAGCTAATAGAGAAAAACATAGCAATTAATTACTATTGTAGATAAAGATAGTAATTACTGAAAAACCAACTGATTTGGAAGTACTGTCAAAGCTATCTTCACCAAATAATAATAATAATAATAATAATAATAATAAAATACTTTTCTTTGAAAAGTTCCCTGTGAGGGAAGAAGTTTAAAACTGTATCGTTTCTCCGTTGCTATGCTGCCAAATAAATATCCTGTGAAATTTAAAAGTCCTCGCGCTGGAAATGTTTTAGTTTTTGCAATTTGAAAAATAAAAAGTTTGATGTTCCATCAAAATGGTGAAATTCTTTGCAAACATCACTACAGTACCCCATTAGTAAAAAATTGCTCCAACAAACCTTTCCTGTTTCAAATATAAGCAAAAGTCAGAATGGCTATATTTGTGTATACGACAACAGAAATACTAATACAGCAAGAATTAATCGAATGAATAATACTGAGGATAAATTAAAGATTCACTGAACATAAATCAAGTGCCCTGGACATTCAAATGCCAAACAGTAATTCTAACTCTAAAACTGTTAAGTTCCGTTTCATAGTATAATGCAGGCAAACCCATGTCTAGGTACTTTTTCACCTGAGACAAAGAAAGTAAAGATGCGTCCCTAACAAAAAAAAAAAAAAAAAAAAAAAAAAAAAAAAAACATTTCTGTACTTTAATACTTATCAAAGTTTACTGCACTTAGATTCAACAAAGTTAAATATTCCAGCGTAAGTAACTTATATTTATAACTTCATGTATTCAGAAAATTAATACGTGTTTATAATTTTTAAACGAAAACACTTAAAAGTACTTTTTTAATAAACAGCAAATAACACTCAAATAATATAAAAAGTATATCAGTAATATGCAATCATTTTGTTGTAATTTTATTTTTCTTGCTTTTAACCCAGTTTCAAAATCTCACTTGATTATTTAACTTATATTCTATACAGAAAATAATGATATTTAAAATTTAATTAGGCCAAAAGAAAAAGGATTTTGCTTTTCTTACTTTTCTGAATTTCTTTTAAATAATTTTTAAAGAATAAGTTTCCTGAAGTTTAATAAGTTTTCTGTAGCTTTTTTTACCCTAACAAAAGTAATTAGCAATATTAAAAATATTCTGAGCGTAAATTCCGAATTCAAATATGATAGACATAAACTCTGAGTTATTTTAAAACATCTGATTTTGCTTAGTGACCAGAATTATTGAAATACCGTAGTTTTTAAAGCTAGATATTTCAAGCGGAATATCTACAGCATTTACATCATTTGAGTATCTAAATACTTATTTAGATTCTAAACGTTCCGATGTTCGAATGGCGCCGAAATCGAAAGCGTATATTTAGTTCTAAATAACTTAATAAATTCCGCTACTATTTTGTTCATATTTAAGTGGTGTTATTTATTAACGAAAATAATACATAAAAACATCAGAGAGTCAATCACCAAGACTAAAAGTATAAAAGAAATTATAGGATAACATGATGAATGATGATAAAGCAAAATGTTCCAGCGACCAATTTCATCGCAGACAAGTCCAAAAGGCGTTCTGCTAACGCAGGGCAACGAAAAGATGTAAGTTAATTTAAGAGGCGTGGAAGTAGACAATCCCTTTCAAAATACGGAACCATTCCTCCCCTTTAATAAATAGCCCCGGGTGCTTTGCCAGACTCATCTTTATTTAATATATCCTTTGAGAGTCATTACAATTTTTATCGTGAAAAATGAGCTATGTGCTCACTGGGATTCGAACTCCGGACCTCTGAATTGCTAGGCAGACGTGCTTTCAATTACACCATGATGTCGCCCAATAAGATGGGAGCAATACCTCACATTCTTCCCCAATTAAGGAGCGACTGGAGAAAAAAGGACGCAATTGCCAAGCCCTAGTGGTGCACCACACTTTAGTTTGAGCGCCATTGTAGAGTCATTCGGATTTTTTATCAGAGCAGGAAACGTGAAAAAAAAATCATTGCCCTCTTCGGGATTAGAATAGTCTGATTTCTTAACTTTACTTTTTAACTTTGCAAGCGATTAGATTTTTTTTAAATCAGGAAATATTAATAATCAAGGATGTGCTCGCTCAGCGGGATTCAAACTTCGGACCTTCCGAGTGCTAGCCGGACGTACTTCAGTTACACTACGGAGTGATGAAGATACGCAGAGATAAATGAGAAAATTTCACCACACTGTAATTGCCAGGCTTCTTTTAAATAAGCATATATATAAAATTAAAATTTAACAGATATGTTTTGAAATAGACAGAAAGAGTAAACTCAAAATAAATACATGTTGCATAAAATTACATGTTTTCAAATTCATTGGCAGTGAAGACATAATGTAAAAGAAAGTGCTTTGACAGTGAATTATGCACAGACACCATTTCGAAAATTTTATACAGAAATTCAAAAACTTTTGAAACGGCTCTAATCGATACAGTGGTTAGTGTTCCTAGATGCTGTATCGTTTGTTGGGTTCGCGTTTGAATACAGGAGAAGACATGGATGTTTGTAAATGCATAGTGTTTGTGCAGCATGGGGGCACTCAAAACACACAGCGAGCCGAAAGTTCTCTCGAGTTGTTTGGGGGGAGAGTAAGAGGGCACGAAATCCTTGCATCCGTCTACCGGGGTGCTCTTTATGAAAATTTGGACAAATCTAGCCAAAGTCTTACTATCACTTATAGCTCAAGACTCCTGAGAACGACAGACGTAATCCTGCACTGCTTGCAGCAATAAAATTTGTTCTGATTAGATAAGATAAGTCATAACACACAAAAACGCCTGAAACGCAGGCAATTTTCTGTCAGCTCTTTCTTGCTGCATGGCAATTTCAGTGTATAGTCAGTCTAAGTAAGAAAGTATTTATAAATTAAGCTTACCATATTTAACGTTGAAAAAGTCTAGACATTTTTATAATAAATTAACATGCGTTTAACTACTGTTCTTTTGTACATCATAAGCAGAGAAAAAAGGAGCAATATTTAGATATAAACTAAAAACTCACCAAGTAGGAGAACTTAGAAAACATGAAGAACTTACCTAAAAAAATAAAACAAAAAATTTAATAAATTTCATGCAAAATAAGGTACATTAAAAAATACCTACGAAATATTATGTTAAAAGAAAAAATGCACTTACTCGTAAATTTTGTACGAAGTTCACAAAGAGGCAAAACGAAAAGAAAATTTCAGAGCCCGCTAACAGTCGAATGATTACGATCATTGAAAATTGGTAATTTAACCTGAATTCAAATAGTGATAGAAGGATTTACTAGCATGGCCGTTTTCGTGGTTTTACCTATACGGAATGATATTAAAATATCTGGCAAAAACATAAAGGCAGACAGTGTAAACCAAAATAAACAGATTTTGGAATGGAATGTGTGCGTGGATATAGCAAGTATATCTGCTGATACCTAAAGAAGCTATGAGTCCACCAACAGCCGCTGAATACTAATAGTTCGACCAGAATTCAAATCTTTCTCGCCATTTCTTTCACGTCTAACGTACATACGAGTCATTAAATTTACTTAAAAACTCCTCCGCTGCATAAGCGTAAGGGAAGCCTGGATATACCCCTCTTGCGCTTTGGCGTGATCTGAATAATGCAATTCAACAGTGAGGATGAACCACAGATAAATAAGAAAGAGAAGCAAACTTCAAAGAACCAAACATTTTAATGATTCAGCCTTCTAGAATAAGTGCTTGAAAGTGTAACCGCCAACAGCATAATGAATTCACATTGGGAGCACATGGACTGATCTGCATAAGCAAAGACCTTACACATTTCAAGCGCATTTCTAGTAGGAATTGACAGTCTAGCGATTAGATTTTCATCGGACTCTACAGGGCTTTCGCAGATTATGGTTTTGATGCATTCCTGGAGAAATCATGAACGTTAAATCTGGTGATTTTAGTGGCCATGGAACAGATCCACACCACCTGATCGAATAGGTCCAGTAAGAAACTTAAGAAGTATTTTTGACGCTAAATCTAGCATAGTTCCGCGTTAATATGTTGGAAAGCGTGGTGGTTCGGGAGCTGCCTGCTACAGAATAATTTTTTTTGTACATTCTTTAAATAGCTACTTCTTTTCCGTTCGCAGCTCCTTAGATAAAATACATGGCGGCGACTCTATTCGTAGTGCTATGCATAGTGCTAAAACGCCGCACGGGGAATGATGATTTATATCAGCAGACCGCATTAATTTATCGATCTCAACAGCATCTTTGCCACCTCAACGCGCAATTCCCTCACATTCATTCCATTACATAATCTGCTTATTTCTATTCCTCCTATCTGCTTTTACATTTTTGCCACATATTTTAGAAACACCCTGTATATAACACGAACAATAACCAGTTTTTCGTAGAATGTCTCCATTAAGTAAATCCTTCCCTTAGGCAGATATGTCTCGAGTGCTTCAATTAAGCAAACAGACACAGAAATTTTCATTTCATTGATGCTTCTTTTAAATATTTAAATATAAAAATTTGATTACAAAATACAAACGATACAGATTAAATTGTTTAATAACTTCATTAAATGCAATAAGAAACTAACAAACTAATGGAATACCAATGGGTATCAAATATTCAACCGACATTCGTAATCCTTTCTGTTTTGAAAAAGTATATACTTTTATAACAAGTTACAATGAGCCAGAGATATTTTAGTTTATTACCAGATACACTGATAATATTACTGAAATCATTAATAGTAGTTAAATGGAATCTAAGCCCATCTTAAGCTCAATAAAACTAATGACAGTAATAATAATATCGATTATTTGGATATCAACATGTGTAATTACAGAACTATTTAACTATTAGATAAAAGGAGATAATACAGTTTTAAAATCATTAATTAAACTATTAAATTAATCCACTGAAATACTACTATTTCAAAAAATTATAACTAATATTACCAATCCCAGTAGCAGGATTAAAATAACTGCGTAAATATTAAAGAATTAAGTACATTTAAAGAAACGCTAAAAACCAACTTCGAAAAAAAGTTATTGAAAAATAACTCACCAAAAACTACATTCGACCCTTTAATTTACCAGCCTAAAGTAATTATTATAAAAAAATAATTTTAATGAGTCCAGTCAGTGCAATTTTAATGGATCCACTTAGAATAATTTAAAAAAATAGTTAATGATTTTATTACATCGGACTGCTTTTTATATTATGTTTTTGTTTTAATCAATCGCTTTAGTCAAACAAGTCTACAGAGGGTGTTTACACTTTTTTGAACGATTCCGATAAAGAATTTTTTTTTTAAATATTATATTACACTCAAAATTTATAGCGACAGTTTATTTGAAATGAGAAATATCGTTTTCTGCATTTAAATCTATTCTTCTTTCAAAATGTCGCATATAAACCAGCTATGGATTGATGACTATAAGCTTTCCGAATAGAAATATTCCTATTCCATAATTCAAAAGCGTAGATGAATGCGTGGTATTAACATTTCTACGTGCAAAACAAATAACACAGTTAATCGGAAAAGGAAAAACCATGAATCATTACTTCTACATAGAAAGAAGACTCCAAACGAATATATATATATATATAT
>KK117368.1:300267-313260 GCA_000611955.2 Stegodyphus mimosarum
GTTTCTAAAGTTAAACTATTGATAACAAGAGAAAAAAGAGCGACGCAGAAATCAATTGTAAATATTTTAAATACATCTGCAGCAGCAATAAATAAAATAATAAACCAAGATTTATTACTCCAAAAAGCTAAAAAACATAACGTTCACCACATTTTTCTAAGGCATGTGGCTCAACGCAGAAAAATTTGTAGAACACTATATGAAAACTATTTAGCAGGAGATAAATGCAAATACACTGTGACCTTTCATTAAGCATGGGTTTACCAAAACAGCTACTACAAATCAAGTCTACAATCTACTATTTATTATCGAAAACGAAAAAAAGTACAAACCTGGTTACGTCTGAAAAAAAGTTTCAGTATGAAGTTTATGATCGCCTCACTTTCTGCAGATGGGAAATTAAGAACGGTGGGAAAAAAATGCTAAAATCACCTCAAAGTACTATCAAGAGAAAACTTTATAGCAGATACATACAGAAAAAATTCGATTTCTTTATCCCACTGACTTTTAGAATGAAACTTCATTCAGACAAAGAAACAAGTCATACTTCGAAAAGTACCACTGCATTCCTTGAAAAAAATGAAGACTGATATAGACATTGTATAAATACATTTTCAACGTACATCTGAGAAGTTCCTTGACCACCTATGTAATACTGTGCCTTTGGTCTCTTGAAAAAAGCTCTTCCTAAACGCAAACACACAACGATTGATTAACTCTGGAAAATAGAGTAAGAGGCATGGAAATCAATACCCCAGGTTAATTTTACGAAATCCCTTGCGAAGTACGGGTGACATCAACTAACGAATGCGTACAGGGCGCTAACTCTCAATCTGAGAGGCCCAAAAGTTTTAGTGTTCCAGGAGGGAAACCTAGAGAGAGGTCAGAAAAGGAGGAGGCTTATGAGAGCCGTTAATGAGAACCTTTATTAATTAATGTGCTTATTTCAGTTATTAGTACTGTCGTTTTAGTGATCTAGTGTGCAGTTTTTTGTGTGTAATAAACATTTGAAAAACGGTGTATAATTTTTTTGATGGCAGTCGAGAAGACCGGAGTAATACTACAGCTCTTCTACTATGGAAATCACAACGCACACTTAATAATCCAGAAAAAAAATTATTAGATCAAACATTAAAGGAAATATTCTTTACGTTTCAAGCATTCATTAAACGGTCGAGAAATCTTTCTAAAAATGTGCAAACACCCTTTGTAAACTTCAGCACGCGACAAAAATTACACAATGAGTACTGCAACTGTATGTATAATTTCTTTAAAAATGATTACTACATTAATTTTACTCCAAAAAGGATTGCGGGGGAAAAATACTCTACAGCGTTTTATTAATTCTTCAGTGCAGAAAAGCGTTTCATTGTTCAACAATTATACGGAGTATGAATTTCAGCTAATTCCTTGCTTTTACAGCATTTCAACTACATTTATATTATTTCTGGTATGCTACTGCATATTTCAGTATATATTGGAAACAACGATATCAGCTCTCTCTCTTTTTTTTAAACTTTTTTTTATTTATTTAAGAATTTGATAACAGGGAACACAACATTTGTTCTGTAGCAATCCTCATATATATTATTTCTAGGGATTTTTTTTCTTTGTTACTATGCAATGAATCTTTTTAAAGTAATCAGACGGACATAAAATAAATAAATAAGAAATCAAGAAATGAGATTAAAATAATATTATCATAAAATATAGGACAGAATGAACAGCCTGAACATAATAAGTACTGAAGCAATCTCCACACGAATTATTAACATCAGTCCAGCAAGGGAAGACTATTGTATATAGTCTATATATAGTTTTGAAATTACAGTATAATACGTCGAAAAAATAAAAACTTTGATGCGAACACCACATGACTTCCTTGTACGCCTTTTAAATTATACTGTTGCGAAAAATTCGGCGGTTGCGCCTGTATGAAAGCTTTCCGGCATAGCACTAGGGTTGCCATAAAATAGTGTATGGTAGGGTTGCCAGATTGGCGAATTTATAGGCGATATCCCATGGTCCAATCGGGAAGCTTCTAGAATAACTTCCTGTCGAGATATTTCTCGAAACGGGTGGAACTTAAAGAAAACCTATATAAACCCTTGCGTTTCGGAGAGCCGGAGTTGAGTTAGTTGCGAAGAGATTGTGAAGAGTTGCGAGTTAGTTGCAGGCAAATTGTGAAGAGTGTGATTAAGTGTGAAGTTGTGAGAATAGCTGCTCACTGCGAGTGCTAAGCTACGCGAGAGTTCTGTGAACGGAAAGCAATCGAAATAGTGCTTTGCCGTGAAGCTATCTTTACAGTATAGCTTGACAGTGGATTGGTGATTGTTCCACGGTGTTTTATTATAAGTTTAGTGTTGCCGTGAAGTTACCTTTACAGTTACAGCCTGAAGCTGTGTTGCTGATTGTTTCAGCGTATTTATTGTAGATTTTCGACGCTTTTAAAGGCAATTTTGGAACTGTGCTGTAAATAGTGATTCCTGTAAACAAATTGTGCTTTTTATTGTTCTGCATCGTGTTTTCATCGGATACTCTCAAATCTACGAACCCGTAAAAACGCAACAACTGGTGTCAGAAGTGGGATTTGAGAGTGAATGCCAGTCATCCGTCTACAGGAGAAAATGAAGGCGGAGGAAATGAATGCTTTGATGGACATGTTAGTAGCTCTGAAAGCCGACATGTTAGCAGCTCTGAAAGCTGGACAAGACGAGATAATAGCCGGATATGATGAGATAAGAATTGGCTATGAAGAGATGATAGCTAAGATGAAGGCCGAGCGCGAAAAGAGGAAAGTCGGCCGAGAAAAGGTACGAGAGCAACTCCAACAGATGAAAGAGGAGCTTGCAGAAGAAACTGAAGCCATAAAAGAAGATGCGGAAATCAAAGTGGCATCTGAAGAGTCAGAGGATGAAGAAACGGAGAAAGTAGCTGGTGGAGTGTTTGAGAAAGATCCAGAAATCATGGATGAAACGTCTGACGTGATTAAAGAAAGAGAACGAAAACATAAAGAAATAAAAGACGAGAACGAAGGTTTTGATTCTCACGTGTCTGAAGTAGAGACAGAAGAAAGTGAAAATGCGGCTGTCAAGATCATAGCAACTGATAATGAAGTTACGAAGTCGCAGTTAGCAAGCATTGAACGATCTGATGAGATGCGTTCACATGTTCACATCACATGTTCATGTGATGCTGAGATGGAAGAAGCTGATGTACAACTTACGCGGAGTGCTCCAGCATTGCAAGAAAATTTACCCATTTCGCAATCCATATGTGTGTCTTATAATGAAGATTGTGCAGACATGGACTCGATTCTAAACCTCGATACTTCTGCTTGTAAAGGATCGGATTCTATTCATGGTCCTGGTGTAAACATCGGAACTCGCTTTCAGGAAATAGAGGTAAATAAGCATGTACCTTCTGCTGTGAGTATCGAGGTGAACTGTACAAACGGTGCGAATAAACTACAGAGTGGTGAACGAACTGTTTCAGATCTTCCTGTGCAAGAAAAATCTGAAATGACTGAATCTTCAAACTGTGATATGAAAAACAGAAATACATCTGAGAACTGCCGTGGAAAAGTATTTGACCCGGGTATAACTTAGTGAAAAGCCTAAGACTAAAATTCATTCTGAACATTAATAGTATAGTTTAAAATTGTTATGTGTTTAACAACTTGTGTATATAATTTGTATATAATGTAAATATTTGTTTCTTTAGTTATGTTATTTGTTTGTTTTATTACCTTTTGTATGTATCGAATTATGCTTCTGATCAAGGATTGTACTGCCCGGGACGTGCAGTCCTTGGGAGGGGGCAATGTTGCGAAAAATTCGGCGGTTGCGCCTGTATGTAAGCTTTCCGGCATAGCACTAGGGTTGCCATAAAATAGTGTATGGTAGGGTTGCCAGATTGGCGACTTTATCGCCCATTTGGCGACCAAATCGGTGATATCCCATGGTCCAACCGGGAAGCTTCTAGAATAACTTCCTGTCGAGATATTTCTCGAAACGTGTGGAACTTTAAGAAAAGCTATATAAGCCCTTGCGTTTCTGAGAGCAGTTAGTTGCAGAGTTGCGAAGTTAGTTGCGAGCATTGTGAAGTGTTGCGAGCAGTGTGAGAATAGCTGCTACGCGAGAGTTCTGTGTACGGAAAGCAATCGAGATAGTGCTTTGCCGTGAAGCTATCTTTACAGTATAGCTTGACAGTGGATTGGTGATTGTTCCACGGTGTTTATTATAAGTTTAGTGTTGCCTTGAAGCTACCTTTACAGTTACAGCCTGAAGCTGTGTTGCTGATTGTTTCAGCGTATTTATTGTAGATTTTCGACGCTTTTAAAGGCAATTTTGGAACTGTGCTGTAAATAGTGATTCCTGTAAATAAATTGTGCTTTTTATTGTTCTGCATCGTGTTTTCATCGGATACTCTCAAATCTACGAACCCGTATAACGCAACAATACACATTTTTGGCTGTATTTCATTTTATTTCTGCGAATTATTCTAAGTTAATTAACCGATCCCTCAAGACAAATTGAAATTGACATCAAAAACTCAAAATATTGAAATATCCTGGTAATTTTTGACGCACGGGAATCAAATTTCCTGTATTTTTATTTTTTCATAGCAAGTATAAAACTTTCTCAAACACAAGTATACAAATCGGGAGACCATAATTAAAGTTAAGATTTTGTAACTCTTCCATAATTATTTTCTTTTTTAATTTTAAATTCCCAAACTACGTCATTTAAAACACTTCTGTTATGCGAAATATGTACATAGATACGCACACATGTCAAAGAAAAGTCCATTTTAAATTCATTTTACAATCCGTTTTGGAATAAAAAGTCTTTTAGTCGGTCTGTACGTGAAAATGGATATTTCCGTTTAAATCTGAAATTCAAAATTTTTCATGATTACAACACTTCCCTTACTTAGTACAAGATACAAGAAAGTTATAAATATCTTTGATAACTTACACTTACTTACTTACTTACTTACTTACTTACTTACTCACACACACACAAAAAAAAAAAAAAAAAATTCTACAAAATTATTAATTAGATATCTCACGAAATAAATGCATTTTTATTTTAATCATTCATATTAAGAAGTAAAAAGAAACGAAATTATTAAGAGCTGGATTTATAATTTTTAGCCCATGAGTTTGTAGCTAAATAACAGGTAAATAAAATTTAGAAGTTAAATATCTTACATCCTACCGAATGCTGTTTGTTTTTATTTTCTGCTAATTAAGGATTCTTTTACTTGTTTTCGATACGATATCACATTTGTTTAAACTTCTTTGGTATAATTATTTCCTTATTTATATCCGCCGCATTTCCTCGCGTACCCCTCCCCCCCAAGCTTTTTATTATCAAGTTCTGAAAATTTTAAAAAATATTCGCGCAGTTTCCTACTATTTACTGTTAACTGTTGAATGTTATGCCAGTCTAATACAAGAATCAACCAATCACAGCGAAGCAAATACGAACTGATATTCAGTCTACAATTTCGATGAGTCTGTTCCGATTATTTATGGACGATTGGACGCTTGAGAAGTAGCAGAGACAAGAATAAAAACGGCCAGATTCAAGTTAAAGAGAGCAGAAATGAAGATATTTTATTAATTATTTTAACGTTAATATTACTAAGTATTCTTAATTGGACTGTAGGTTCCTTTTAAAGAAATAATACTGTAATACACTCACGTTTGTGAAAATTGCAACACCATGAAGGACTTACGCGAGTGAGCTGAAATTTTCAGGAAATGCAAAGTAGCGCATGATATGCAAATGATTAGAATTGCAAATCCGTAGCGCATGCGTATGCTGAGCAGCGCCCTCTGAACGGCTGATGGATCCGAATAAATAGACGGCTGTAGCGAGGCGTGTATGGTTATCGGTGGTTATCTGCTAGTGGTAAACGTTAACTCAATCTGTACTTATGCCTCGTCGACGAAAGAGAGCGAGATTTGAACAACTTACAGAGTTTGAACGAGGGAGAATCATCGGCCTTCGTGAAGCTGGATTGTCGTATCGTGCAGTAGCCTCTCGTGTGCAGCGTAACAGCAGCACAGTGATGCGCGTTTGGAAGCAGTGGACGGACGAGTGTCGGACAACTCGGAAATCCGGGAGTGGACCCCGAAATGTGACGTCAGCTCGCGATGATAGACACCTGGTCCGCATGGCGCGGACGGACCGTACAGCTTCCTCTAGACAATTGGCAGCACTGTGGTCAATAGCTACAGGTGTTTCATTGTGTGCTTCATCAATTCGTAGACGTCTGCTGCAGTGTGGACTGCGCGCACGGACTCCTTTATACAGGATCCCCCTAACGCACGACCATCGCCGCCTGCGGCTACAATGGGCCAATCAGCATAGAGACTGGCGTGCTGATTGGCAGCATGTCGTGTTTTCTGACGAATCCCGCTTTAATTTGTGGTACCATGATGGCCGCATTCGTGTCAGACGCTATGCCGGTGAACGCCACCTTCCGGAGTGCATTATCGAACGCCACAGTGGACGAACACCCGGAGTTATGGTCTGGGGCGCCATAGCATATCATAGACGATCTCAATTGCTACGAATTGTGGGCAATCTGAACAGCAACCGGTATATCCGTGAAGTTCTACAGCCCGAAGCTGTTCCCTTCCTTCAAAGCTTGCCAGGCGCTGTATTTCAACAGGACAATGCCCGCCCTCATACTGCTCGGATTGTTAAATCCTTCTTTGCAGCGCAGCAGGTACAGCTTCTTCCTTGGCCTGCGTGTTCCCCGGATATGTCGCCAATTGAACATGTGTGGGATGTCATTGGTCGGCGTCTTGCTCGTGATCCTCGTCCTGTTGCGTCTGCAGACGAACTTTGGGTACGCGTACAAACGATATGGAATGCTCTTCCTCAGTCAGACATTCAAACTTTGTTTGACTCCATGCCATGTCGTGTAGCAGCACTTATTGCGGCGCGTGGTGGCCACACAAAATACAGATTCTGATCTCTTGTTCTTGTTTGTTTGCTTTGAACATTTAATCATTTATTTGTACCACTACCACTCAACTGTGTATTAAATTGCATTCAATTATGACGATTCCTTCTTGGTGTTGCAATTTTCACAAACGTGAGTGTAGTTTACTTATAGTTTATCCACGGCTACTTCTCGTTTCTTGTGTTTTTTACTCTAACCGCGTAATTCGGAAACGAAATTATTTGAAAAATTTTTCCCTCTGGATTTTCGGATGATAAAATTAGTAAAAGGGGGAGGGGAATACGCGAGGCAATATGGTAAAGACGCAAAATTCAAGGAAACTTGCTATAATCTAATCGGTCTTATTGCTTTGCCTCTCTCTAAGGATTTTTCATGGTTTTCCGCACACGTAACATAAATATCGGCCAGTTTTTCTTAAAATACCTTCCACAGAGACATCTTCCCTTTCGACAGATAGCATTAGTATGTGCCTGCATTGTCTCCTCTTGAAATCTCAATAGTAGACCTATGTGAAGGGCTACACCCCCTTCACATACGCACTTAGGACAAACCGCACGAAATTCGCCGCCCCTTTCCCAGTTATATATATATATATATGATGATTTCGATGACCATAGAAGGAGAAATTAGCTTGCAGTCGTCGTAGGTGAGCGTGAAGGCTTACGGATGGAGATTACAAAACACAACTTGAAAAATTTCCAGTCTTTATTTTGACACATATAAAATAATCTCCCTAGATGTTTATCCAATCATAATGAAATCCGATACATTTCTATGATTCAATCATAATGAAAGATGATAAATTGCTATTTATATCGATTCTTAGAATTAAGACGCAGGCACTTTAGACGGGGAAGCAAACCGAGGAGTTATTCGCAATGTGGAAGCTAGCAGAAGGGAATGGCGTAATTTGCTCGCCAGAGTATTTATACCAGAGTAGGTGCGACTCTAGAGACAGCTATGATTGGCTAATATTAGTTTTGGTTTGCACTTTTCAAGCAGCGTTACGTAACGTCGAAAGATCTCGAATTCGGGAGAACAAATGAATTAAGGTGGAGATCACCAAATTTACAATGTTAATTTTAAGATCGCCAATTAATTTTTAAAGCAGCTATCGTATTTTCTTATATATTGCATATTTATATACACTGAAGAGCCAAAATATTATGACCACAAACTCAATAACGCGTTGCGTGACCTTTGACCTGCAAAACATCTGTAACTCGTCTTGGCGTGGATCTCACAAGTTGTTGGTAGATGACTAGAAAGAGATTGTACCAAATGTCTACGCAGCGGTCACTCAAAGTCAAGATAGTCCGACATAGTGGTGTTTGAGCTCTGAGTTGCGGCTCCATGACATTTCAAATGTGCTCTATCCGGTTAAGATCCGGCACGTTAGGTGGCCAGGACATTTAATTGAAATTAATCCTTATGCTCGTCAAACTACTCCAACACAATTTGAGCCTTGTGACACGAGGCGTTGTCCTGATGAAAGACTCAATTTTCAGTAGGAAAGATACACGCTATGTAATGGTGCACCTGATCCGCAATTATGTTCATAGTCCTTAGCCTTGGTGTGTTCTACCACAAAAGGGTCACACAACCCCCGTGAGAACGTCCCCAAACCATAATACCCCCACGACCAAACTCTTTCTGTGCATTTGCTCTACAGGCAGGGAACAACTGTTCGTCCGGAAGGCGGCCTATCCTGACACGACCATCGACGTGATAAATGAGAATTCGTGATTCATTCGACCAGGCAACTGTCTTCCACTTATCCATAGTCCAGTCTCGATGTTCCAGGCCCCATTGTAAACGTAAGTTGACAATGACACTTGGTCAGCAGAGGTACACAAGTGGGACGTCTGCTGAGCAGTCTCATATGCAACAGCGTCCGCTGAACTGTGTATTCCGAAACACCAGTACGTGGACCTGCAGTATAGTGGGCTATAACCTGAGCCATCGTCTGGAGCGGATTTTTCTGTACCAAGCGGGACAATCTCCGACGTCTGTTTTCTTTGATGAAGCGTAAACGGCCAATACCTTGGCATCTAGTGCTGGTTTCACCGTCATTTATCCACTTCACAATAAATACTAACAACGGCAGTTCATGAACAACCTACCAGTCATGGAATTTCGGAGATACTCGTTCAGTGCCTTCGGGCCATTACAATCTGCCGTATATCAAATTCGTTTAGAACAGCAGCTTTTTTCATCACTTGCAAAAGTAAGTGCAAAAATGATTCCTTACCAGCAGTAATTAAATGTCATTCCCACTTAATCACGTGCCCTCCACGTCATCGAGATAATTCATAGAAAAATGTGCAGATGGTCATAATGTTTTTGGCTCATCAGTATGTACAGAAAGAGAGAAAGAGCTTTTTATTGCTTATGCCAATTTTGCAGCTCTTTGAAAATGAACCTGGATTACTGGCATAATATCTGCATTTTTAAAGAGCTGCAAGTGTCCTATTACTGGTACGGCGACCCTGAGTTTTATATATTTAGTTGTCAACTCACAAAAGAAAATCGCTGCAAAACCAGGCACACAATCATATCCGGAGATATTGGATATATCGTGAATATAAAGCAATCAAGACAAAAAAATCTCGAAAATCATAATGCAGCTTAAGGCATATGACAGAATAAAAAAACGCTGAAACTAATGCAATGAAACAGTTATATATGCACAAAAGAGATCCTTTACCCTAAGTGTACCTATGAGCAGCGAAATACAGTTATACACCAAAGTATCATCAGAATATCAATTGGTATTTTAAAAGGAAATAATTACAATTGTATATAAGAAACGCAAAATGCATGACTGAAACCAAAAACATGAAGGAATCATCGCGTAGCAAAATGTTGAAAATACTGCATGCACAATGTGTGGTGGATTCCTTGCTGGATCTAAGGCGGGTGCTGTGTGCCCGGTGGTGGATGTTACCCTAGTGCAGTAGTGCGACAGAGCAATATCCGTAAATCTATAGGCGAAGTTCTGGTTCTCCGTCTACGTTTTCCTAATCCTATATACCTGATAGAGCCGGCTTTTTTATTTGCATAATTATGCTTAATTTCTTGTAATATTATGATATCAAACGTCCCAGAACACTGTAAAAAACTGATTTGGCCAGCCCATCACCTCTCGCCATTGTCTTAACATGAAACTGGCGGAACAGCAACGAGCTTTAGGTGAACTACCACTGAAATTAGATTTCGTAAATAAAATCTAATTTGTTAATAAACTTTATAGCTTAATGTTAATTATAAACGCTAATCATTTTTCATTATTTTATTCTCCCATACAATGGATAGTGATAGCACATAGGGATAAGCCTCCCTTTAAATGAAACGAACACAAAATTCAGGACTGAACATTTAATTGAACATTTTATTGCTTCATAACCAGAGCTCATCTACATAATGAGGCTACACTCATTGCCGTGTGGCATAGTTCCAAAAATGCATTAAACGCTTATAAATGTTAAATGTTGGTCTCCAAATACCTATTTTAAAAATCAAATTTCAGATATTTTTAATGAGACGCATTCCGCAAGAGAAAAAGAAGATTGACCTTGTTTGTCGATATTAACTATGAATAAGTCACGTGATCTCAAAGATCTACATTGTTTGTTTCCACTAGCTATACAACAGTCATGCTATCTCTGAGATCATCCGAATGTATATCATTATCTCAGAACATATTTTTTAGGAAAGTCTGTTCAGAGGTTCGAGGAAAGTATCACTTCGAGTTTAGCATTTTATCCAAAATGTAATATGTTGTTCCGACTGAACTGAAAAGTTTTGGATTATATTTTAATATCGTTTTCCATTAAAAACTGTAATGAGCTTCAAATAAAGTACCAGTTCCGGCTGTCCAATTTTACCCAGAATCTAATCACCTCTTCATATGAATGTAGAAGGCTTAAATACGGAAAATGAATATTTTTAGAAGCTTTATATAACAGTTATCGTGGACGAAAAAAATCGTCACACACATACAAGCAGACAGACATCGTTCTAAAAATCGTAAAAACGTGTTGCTTTTACTGTTACCAAATCGTGTTTATTCACTAAGAACTCACTCTCGAAGTTTTAAACCAAAAACATTACCTACCTAAAAGCAACGTTTTACCTTAAATTTTACACTTTTGTGTTGTATCTTGCACCCATCTCAAGGATTATGAAAAGAACTCGCCTCAATGTGGTACAAGTAACTTCTACCACAAGTTGTAATAATTAAATAAATAGTTATAATAATAAATAAATAGTTGTAAATAAGGCATTAAATTAGGCAATTAAATACTCTTAATCGTTATACACTTATACGGTAAGTATTAAATCCTTTTTTTAAATTTAAAATAAAATATTCGCAGCAAAACCACGATTAAAATCACAAGAACATTTTACAGTTTAAAATAACAGGTAATTACTCATTCAATTTATGACACTGATTCTAAAATGGCATTAGGATAATTACATATTAAAAGCTAAAATACATATATGCTTTGTAGCAAAACACACAACAAAATATTTATACGTATTTTTAATTTCAAAATCCTCCAGATATTTTAGCTAATTTATATCAGTTGCCCTCGTTTTAGCATTTTTTGTAAGTTTATTTATTTCAATAAAAAATCCGATGTGGACACCATATGGCTTCCTTGTGTGGTCTATTAATTTATTTATATACATACATTTTTTTTTCGTTTTATTTAAACGCATTTCCTCAAATTTCAGTAGAAATATATTTCTCATTCATTTAATCAACTCACTTCGCGGCAAAAATACATAAAAACTCAAAACAACTTCATTAAAAATTGAAAAATATAAAACACCAAACGCAACAGTCAAAAAAAAATATTTTTTTCAAGATTACAGTTTGTGCACAAAAACAAACAATTCGGCCAGCGGGAAAGAAAGTACATTTTTCAGCGCACAAAACTGAAAGTTTACTTTTTTGGTCCCACTCGTCAAAAAGACACTGAAGGTACAGAAATTAACTTAATTCATTATTATGTTCAGTTTCAAATGTAAACAAATATGGCTGCTCTATTAGGCTTAATCTCACTAAAACAACTTTTAATTTGCTGATAATTCTACAACTATTGCATGCAGTTTAACTAAAGGCATAAAAATCCTAACCGGAACATAGGAGTAACATAATTCGATCATTTTAAGGCAAAAAAAAGCACAATTGACCAATATGTATATATATAACTGAGCTCCTTGAGCCAAGTAACAGAGTGGTAACAGAAAGAGTAACGAGTAGCATATTTCTATACATATAAACATATTCGGGCACTGATAGGCAGCAGAATTTAAGACCCACACAGATTGCACCAAGCGGCAAAATGCCTAGCCCTGCCTGTGTATGGCGCTCTGAAACATCTGAGATGAATCTTTTAACTTGTCAGATTTCAATCTGCTTATTAATAGGAAAATTCCTTTCTACAAGTAACTGTTCATGTGAAACGAGTTGGAACCATTTCTTGCAATTTTCCATGCCTGTGTCTAGTGAAGAGAAGAGAAAAGAAAGGAAAGAAATTTAAGATTAAAAAAAGAAAATTCAAATAATTTTGTTTTCACTGTTGTTCCAAACATCCTTAAAAAAATAATAATTATCACAAAACTTCCTCTAAACATGTCTATTATGTGCTAATATTATGAAGACATTTTTCATTTAGTCAATAATATTCTATTGAATCTTTTAGAATCATTGTCTATAAATCTTGTCTCCAAATTCTCCTAAACCTTTAAAGGTGCAAAGTCTAAAACCCGAAAGAAAAATTATCCTACCAACTCTGAAATAGTAAAAACCCACGATTTTTGAAAACAAAATTTAAAAAAGAACACCGTAAAGTGAATTTATAAAGAAAAGTGATACATACTTGAGTATTCAGAATCAATTACGCGGGAAAAACTCTTATGAAAAAATATAAAAGATGACAAATGAATTTCATTTAAAAATAATTTCAGCAGCCTTTTTATTTTTGCTAAGAAGTGTTT